>JAGDQP010002331.1:2887-43013 GCA_022664845.1 Lepisma saccharinum | reverse complement strand
TTATCTTCCTTAATATTTTCAAGGAGTTAGATTCGTCTTCTTCCTCTACCTCTCTTTCCCTCAACCATACATTCAATTGCATTCCTCAGTACACATTCTCTGTGCATTCAATGTCCTCTTGCTCTTCTTTATTGTCTCCAGGATTGTTCGCCTCTTGCATACTCTCTTCAACACTTCATTTCCCATCTTCTGTATTCAACTGGCTTCTCCGTTCTATTGTTCTCCATATCCACATTTGAAACGTATCGAATTTTCTTTCTTCGTTTCGTAGACTGCACGTTTCTTCTCCATACAGCACAATACTATATACAAAACATTTAATTAATCTCTTCCTCAACTCTTTGTTCATCAATCCGCAGAAGAGTGAACGCCTGTTTCGCCATCGCTATTCTCGCCTTTATCTCTTTTTCACATTTCACATTCTTACTTACAATATTCCACAAATACGTGATGCTGTCGTAGTTTAACTGTGTAGACCATCCCAGGCATCTTGGTACGCACTTTCCATTGGTTTTCATGGGAATTGTTTCACTCGTCTTATATCTCTCAAGAGCATAATTTTTAACTTCTGTTTTCGCCCAGTTTCTCGTCATGTTATCTTGGACTCGTTCTATTTTGTAGAAATGCAATATTTTACATACGAACAGTGTAATTTCCTCTTGACATATTGTGATTTATATAGCAAACTATTAATAATACATTATACTTATATATTTGAAGAAATTTCACGAACCAAAACTATACAAGAGTCAAAATAACCACCAAGGCAAATTCGTGAAAGCGGAACTGAATATTCTATTTCTGACAGGCATAAAATGAGTAAAATAATTCCCATGTAAATCAATGGAAAGTGCGTACCAAGATAGCGGGGCTGATCTACATCGTTAAAAAGAAGTGATATGTATAGAACCTATGCTATATTTATTCTATTACTCATTTCATAGCCGGCCGGGTGACCGAGCGGTCTGCGGTGGTAGGCCATCGGCTCGAAGGCCCCGGGATTGAGTCGCGGCAGGAGCATGGATGTGACTTTCAACACTTAACAGCTAAAGGCGAAACGTGACGGGCCGAAGTTCCAAGTTACTAGTTTGGCCCATATAAAAATAAAGTTTAACAAGTTTTTTTACGCATTATATTTTTTCGTATTCATTTAAGTCGAAAATTTCCTCACATTGATATGGCCCTATCCTTCAGAAAGTAAAAGAGTTAATAATTCCATTCAAGGTTCATTTAAGAAAGTTAAATGAAGAAAAAGGAAGTAGTTTATTTATTATTGTTTGTTTAACTAATGTTTTAAATAAAGTTCAATGGCTGGAATAGGTTTTAAAAGCCATTGATTAATGTTTATATTATTTTTATATTTATTGGAGTTTCACAAGAAGGACGCTAGATGTCACTACTTTTGCAAGCAAAAAACTAAAGTGAGCATCTTTCTTGTATAGGAAGAAATTGTTGTTTTTGTTATATTATGAAATGCATATAATTTTATTTTGCTAAAAGGTTGTTTGTTTCAGAAAGGAAACTAATTTTATAAATAAGTTATTACTTATTATCTTGCAAACTAATATTACATCAGATAAGTAATACATATAGCCTATGTCGGGAACAGCATGTAGAGAAAGGTATATTTTTAATCCTCTATTTAAACAAATGTTTTTTTCATTGTCGCCTTGCGTTTATCTTCATCTAGTTAGACGTAGTGGAGAGCTTGACTTTGGTCCTTGAAGTTGCTGAAAAACACTGACAGGATCATTGTTTGGGTATTCTGCTACATTCAGGTATACGTCCCACTACGTGCAGTAGCTTTGGGGCACGCCTTTGCTTTAGGTATTGTCTTCTTTTACGTCCAGCAACCGGAACACTGACACTGTTCCAGATTCTTTATATTAATCTACCGCACAGCGACGACGGAGTTAGCTACAAAGGGCAAATTTTAAATATATATATAGACGAAACGTTTGACCAAGAAGGTACCGTTATGACTTTGTAACGCCCCAGGCAACTCTGACGGCAGTCAGAACGTGTAATTCGGAAACGCCACCAATAAGCGTGGAAACCCTAGCCTAGACTGGTAGACGTCACCGTAATATCCTCCGACCCAGCATTTACCTGAGTTAAATTTTTGCCACAAGCGAGGGCGGAATAAGATAACTTATAATCGGACTTCAATAAATAAAATTAAATTAAATATAGATCTACTCAGCAGAAACTGAGACGAATGACCAAGAGAGCGAAGGCAGGTCGAACCAGACACTACCCCAAATCGGACTTACGTTCGCTCAAATCACTTCGGACCGACAAAAAGCATGCATGGTAAACAGGACTGGGAAAAAGACAAGGAAAGGTCAATTGAAGTTGGCAGAATCAGCCCACAAATCACTATTTTCTGTGGTTGCCAGAACGGCTTACTAATGTAAATGAAATAGCTAAATAATATAAAACATTAAATTCAATACAGTTATACCTTTGTAAATATGACTTGTTTCGGTGTCCTACTTATTTTCGTGTCACGGACCGCTACTGCCTTACACTCCTCACTCACCACAACGAGTAGGGAGGATAAGACTACATAAGTGCATATTCCTGAAAATATACTTGTTCACAGTGTTCGATTGTTATAAACTACGAAGAGGGGATTCTGAGACTAGTAGTTGCTTATAAGTTTCAATCTACTACTTGTTATGGTATAGATACAAAGATTTTGTCCCTGATTAAGGGGTGTGCACTCTTAAATTTTTCACTCCCGGGACGTTTCAATTTTTACCATATGTCATACCAATAACTGTGAAGTGAGAAATAGGCATAAAACAAAATTGTTAATTGGAACATTTTTTCTTCCAAAAAGCATTACCGGAACAACGTTGCAGCGCGTTCCGGTACCAGTACACCTCTGCCCTGGTTGGGATTATATTCAGAGTTAACGACGAGGGATGAAATCCTCACGAACCAGGGAATATCCCTGGTATGCCGCCACCGACAAATCGAACACTGCTTGTTCACTAAGAGAAGTAGGGTGAACAATTTAGATTTGTCTCTAAATAAGATTCACACTACCGGAAAGGATTTCCTGCGTCACCTAGAGGAACAGGGAAGACGACTACTTACAAGCACATAAACTTGATTTTTATACGGGCTCAGTCTTGTAACTTGGACTTCGGCCTGTCACGATTCGCCCTTTACCCATTAAAATCCACACCCATGCCCCTGCTGGGACTCAAACCCGTGACCTTCGAGTCGTTGGCCTACCGCCGTAGACTGCATGGCTACCCGGCCTGGACTTACAAGTACATGTTCCTCAAAATTCTGAAGGAAATCCTCACTCACTACATGAAGAGACAAAGATATCTATTTGGACATTCTATTGAAAACAGAAGGGAGAAGGGCATTTTTTTTTTTTAGACATTTCCTCTGTTATACCACACAAACGCCGGAGTAGTATCTGAACTAATAGTATCGTCGCTCCCCGTGGAAAGGCCATCAGGCAGGGAGCTCATCCCTCAGACACAGGGACGTACGAAGAGGGGAGGGGGGTCCGTAGTCCGTAGCCCCCAAACAATCAGATTGTTTTCTGAAATTTGTATAATTTTTGGCAAAATTACATGCATTTTACGTAAATTTCAGAAAGACCTTCGACCCCATCCCCCCAAATCAACTTGTGGGTACGTGCCTGTTCAGACGTAACGAACTTAAAAGAATATTGTCCAACTCAAACAAAATGTTTGAATGAACAAATTTAACGTGCTTAAAATAAGAAATTTCACGTACAAAGATATGACAGTATGAAGCAGAATCTTAACCATAATAATCTAATCAGATGAAATAACTACTTTTCAAAATATTTTAAATTGACGTAGGTTTATTTTTATTATTTGAATCATTAGGTTTAGATATCATGAAGCGCAAAAAATATTGACCAGTAATTAGACGCCTTCCTGTGAGAGTGTCACCCCTAAATTATCGACAACACACCTCAACTTTAATACTTTTGCGGTGAAAAATTAATAGACAAAGTGCAAAACTCCATTTACACCCTCCCAATTTTGACTTTACACCCCATCCTCAAACTAAGAATCCTGGCGGAGACCCTGATATTAATGATCTGGGATTTATAAAATAATGACAATACTGATGTTAGAATAGCACTGTACTATTACAAAAGTGACTATTCTGCACTGCAAGTCAGAAAAATACGTGGAGTAAAAGCTTCACTAATATAGGCACACATAGGAATAAATGTGTGCATAGAATAAAATAACCCATATCTCATTTCTATTACGAAAAATATACGAATGTTTAGTATCAGTTTTAAAAAAATCCATGTCCGGGCACATGCCCCTCTTGCGCTATTGCCTGCGGACGCCCAAGACCAAGAAAATTCTCTAATATTTCCTTGTAATTATCGTATGCTCTGTATTTCTGAATTCAAAGTATAATGCTCAACAGGTGGCGCAAAAAATGAATTTTCTGTATTTAAATTTTCTATCACCTTTTTCCCCAACCGGATATTTCAGAGACACGAGAAAAATAATGCAATAGGGGAGGAAGAAGCTATCAGTTAGAAGATATAGCAGTTTGTAATATATGTTGCAGCAAAGCCAAACAATAATGTATTATATTGTGTATTCTTTTACGCATAAGTTGAAACACACCACTTAAATCCTCTATGGGTGAAACTAGACTATAGCCTTGACTGAAAATAGTGCCCATAAAATTATCATCGGCGAAATAAGACGGTAAATTAAATAAACTGTCGATGAACTGTACTTATCAATGAAAAGAGCTGTCGACAAAGTGGCTTGTCGACGAAACGTACCTGTCGACGAAATGAACTGTCGATAAAGTGGCTTGTCGACGAAGTGAGCTGTCGACAAAGTGGCTTGTCGACGAAACGTACCTGTCGACGAAGTGAGCTGTCGACAAAGTGGCTTGTCGACGAAATTTACCTGTCGATGAAACGTACCTGTCGACGAAGTGAGCTGTCGACAAAGTGGCTTGTCGACGAAACGTACCTGTCGACAAAACGTACCTGTCGACGAAGTGGTGTCGACAAAGTAAACTGTCGACAAAACGAACCGAACCCATATCATGCATTGTCATCCTCTGGTACCATTTTCTGTAAAAACTCATAAAAGATAGTAACACAGGTACTGTGTACATGAAAAGCGTACCTAAGAACATTCAGGGTAAGTGTCTAAATAACGGACGTGGTGATCGCTTACTTATAAAGGTAACCTAAAATAATTCTAAGGCATACATAAAAGAGTTGTTAAAAAATCATTTAACGCAAGCAGTGTTTGTAACGTACTGACGCATGTATGTATGGAAAGCCGGCCTGAGAAAATTTAAAGAATTATAGGGGTTTTACTACTTCAAACATTCATTAAAGAATTGAGGAACCACATGTCAGCTTTCATATTTTATATACATTCAACACAATTTGACGTGTAATGGTGTACAAAAGATCAATGTTGATATTCAATCCGCTCCGTACGAAAAGTACCATTAAAACAGGAATTTGTTCTCTTGTGACAATCACATTTGGATCCATTTTGATCACTTCAGTTACGTTTTAGGGTTATCATGCAGACAATTAAATTTATCAAGCTGATTTAAAGGGAAAAATGTTTTCTGTTTGAATGTCATATGATAAACCAGTACGGATATGATATTACATATTTTGTAAACTACTGCACGACTATTATTTAATAGATTGGGATAGAAATAAAAGAAAACCCGTTTTGAACTATTCTACTATAAGGAATATAAGTATTATTATTATTTTATTATTACTATTCTTAATAGTAGTATTCATATTATTAATATTATTATTATTAGTAGTAGTAGTATTTGAAATAGGTGGATTAACCAAGCTTAACGATTTCAGATAGACTGACCTGTAGTTTGTATAAGATCGGAAAAACCTCTCTGTCTTAACCGTAGTTTGGAACATTGAGATGTGTGCTTTAAGTATGTTTTTTATCATCACTAGACGATGTAAAATATCATAACACACGACAAACTGCCGTTTGAAAAATTTAAACTTCATATCTAGTTGGCAACACTGACAAGAGATGACATCGTATTTTCACTCCTGATGTCTACCATGTTGCTAGAAACAAATTTCGGGAAACGGAATTTTCATTCAATGACTCGTTTCTGTTTTATTGAAAATTATGCATTTCATCCCATTATTAGGCGTGGATTTTAGAACTAAAGTTGGAACCGCTGTATCTCCAAAACTAAACGAAATTTTACGCATCTTCAAAGGAACTGTTTTACTTGCTTCGATGTCAGAAATCGCCTCCCGAAAGTTTCGTCCTTTGTTCTGAAATACTGTGGATATATCCTTTATATAACTTCTGTGAATTTCGAGGTTTTGCCCCCCATAGTTCCGTCTCCCCCCCCCCTCCTTGTCCATCGCTCCTTAAATTTGTTATTCTCCATATCTCACCATCCTCTATCAGATGCACTATGTTTGATTAGGATCTCAGCGACAACATATCGTGACCCTCGCTTGTAAGATCCTTTCCATGTTAGTGGTAAGGAAATACTTTTAACTGTGATTCCAGCCGTCACGACGCGACGTGATTAACACAACTATCAGTTAAATTTTGTAGTAACCTTGCGGTCCGAGAAAAATACCAATAATCGTTATCATTATCATCGTCGTACTTTTGGGGAAAACCTACGATATACAGAGGGTGTCCTGAAAGTAATGTCTCCTCATTTATGACTTATGCAATTTTAACTGATTTTAATAAAATTCCAACGATATATATGGAGAATATATTATTTAAGATTCCAATGTAAATAAGATCAATGACAGACAAAAGCAAAGACCAGTGATTGAATTCGTAAAAGAAAAGATAATGCCAGGCTCCAGAGATACACACACAAGACTCCTGGAAGTATACGAAGATGCCAAAATCGACATCAGCAATGCTTAAAGGTGGATGAAAAAGTTCAGTAACTGACAAACAAGAAAGTGGAAGCTCCACAAGTGCAGTGACAGATGTGAACAAATAATATGTGAATGACTTCTTTAGAGTCGATCGTCATGTGACTGTCCATGACTCCAGGAGTTGTGTGATGCAGTTCATTGTAGTCATAGTGAGGTGGAAACGTTAATGAAGAAGCTAAAGGAATCAATCAGAAAGAAGGGATGTAACATTCCACTAGATAGTGTTGTATTACATCATGATAATTCACAACCCCACGCCTCAATGGAGATTCCACAGACTAGGCCAAAATGGGGTGAACTTCGATGCACCTCGTATAGTTCTGATTTGGCTCCTTCTGACTTTTATTTGTTTGCCCTTTGAAAATGCCCTTCGAGTGGAACATTTCGATAGCGTAGAAGACGTCAATACTGTAAAGTTGTGGATGAAGCGACAACCACTGGAATATTTTCAAAATACATTTCAGCAATGTGTTCAAAGATGGGGGAGCATACACAAGATAATGGACAATCCTTTAAATAGGCCTGGATTATTCATAAAACTTCGAATAATTTTGCCACTAACGAGGGAACATTCCCAACTGTTCAGCAGTTATTTTCATGAAATATTTTTTTTAGTAGATTTTAACCTGTAATTCACGAAAATTCCATCCATTCATCCAATGTTTTTGAAATTTTTTAATAACTTTTTTTAAATATCGATTTGTTCCTATTTGCACTTTGTAAGGAATAGGTATGAAGACACTTGTCGTGATAAAATGGGTGCGGGAATATGATCCAATCTTTGGGTAATGACAATAGGTGAAGGGCTACATCTGGTGATGGTATGAGAATCATGGTCGCCATCTCGAAAGCCGCCATCTTGGATTCGGCTCGAGAATTTTAAATAGGAAGGGGGTCATGTGACATATCACTTTAGGTTAGCTTGTTCCCAGAAATTCAAATATGAAGACATTTTACACATACGCTTACTGTTTAGGAGATATAAATTCTAGAAATTACAATTTGGCGTCCTACAACATGTGCTCCATTTGTTGGCAATTTTGGTGGGCGCAGAAAACCAGTCATTTTTAATTCATCCTGTGCTCTGGGTAACACCGAGTTCAACGGTGGTGCAGGTATGTTGGATTCGTTGGTGGAGAGTTTAAAAACGACTGGTTTTCTGCGCCCACCAAAATTGCCAACAAATGGAGCACATGTTGTAGGACGCCAAATTGTAATTTCTAGAATTTATATCTCCTAAACAGTAAGCGTATGTGTAAAATGTCTTCATATTTGAATTTCTGGGAACAAGCTAACCTAAAGTGATATGTCACATGACCCCCTTCCTATTTAAAATTCTCGAGCCGAATCCAAGATGGCGGCTTTCGAGATGGCGACCATGATTCTCATACCATCACCAGATGTAGCCCTTCACCTATTGTCATTACCCAAAGATTGGATCATATTCCAGCACCCATTTTATCACGACAAGTGTCTTCATACCTGTTCCTTACAATGTACAAATAGGCATAAATAGATATTTTTAAAAATTCCTATTCAAAATTTTCAAAAATGTTGGGTTTATGGATGTCATTTTCCTGAATTTCAGGTTAAATCCTAGTGAAAAAAAATAGTTCATCAAAATATCGGCTGAACAGTTGGGAATGTTCCCTCGTAAGTTTCATTTTTATTGCTACAAATAAAAAAAAATATGAACAAGAGGAAGTTGTTTTCAGGATGTCCTTTGCATTTACCTGGTTTTTAACGGAAGTTTTCTTTCTGATGTTATAATTTCTGAATACATTTTCTAAGTAGAAGAAAAAAATGTTTCCTTACACTATTGTAGTTGAACATTAATTTACTAAATCCGAATAAAATAACACACAGTTCTGTACTGGAATTCACTTTTACATCTTACATGATATTGACTTCATGAACTGAAAAATGAATACATACACAATGTTACATAACAATAACAGAATATTGTACGTATTTTTATGCTATTCATCCTCGTTACATTTTGTGCAAAGACGAGAGCATGAAGAATTTAAAAGCGCACATAAACGGCATTTTCCGACCCCAACGTTCTACGTTAAAGTCTCAGAAAGTTAACATCGTGATACTAATGAAAAGTTACTCTTAAAGTCTGGTAGTCAAACCTTTAGGTTTGGTTAAACTTACGAGACGAACACCGAAAGTATATGCTTATCTATCTAGGCAGAATCACATAACTCAATCAAAAGCCCTGATTTCCTAATATAGGAACACTTATTTGTTACTTACGATTTCCATCTTTCATCCATGATTATCCTAGTTAGCCTTCTGATTATCTCAATCATCTGGCATCTTACTATAGTTTCAATACTTCAGAATTATTAAAAGGCTTATTTGATATTCCACACATTCAAGAGTAAACTTAACATATCTATTTTATATCAAGATATTTTATCTAAAAAGTGACCTGTCAATTAAATCTGTTACGATAATTGGCCATTGTTTCTGAATCAATTCTATTCCTTTTTAGTTCATTTTATATCTGACACATTGTATCCTCATTGTTACCGAATTGGTGTTTGATGCATCAAAATGTCGAAGTTAATCTTGTTTAGACAATTACAATTTGAGTTCAATATAAAATATCCAGCAATTTTAAATAGTTTCCTTCATTCAATCTTGATTTGCATGAAGACTTTTAATAAACATATCATATCATTCATAGTACACTGATATCTACAAGGGTAAGAAAGAGTATTCTTGTCATTCGCTTACTGTTACTAGTATACCTTCTAGCTAATGTCGAGTAGCATATAATGCAATATAATTAAATGTGTAAAAATGCAATAAATATAAATATGTTTAACTTTAAGAAAGAGGGCACGAACAGATACTTCGTATTTTAATCATTCTATGTTATTATTGTTAATTAAAGGTAATTCAGTTCCAACAAAGATTTGTATTTAGAATTTCATTCATGAATCAGGGAAACACATGCAGACAATATCATATTTCATTGACAGATCAGAATGTTAAGAATTTCATACTCAGTACTCAAAATACAAACTTATGTGACTGGTCAAAGATCAACTTAGGCTAGCAATACAAAGTTCATGCTGTGTTGACATTCTATAGTCCATCTTGGTCAGCTGGACGAAGTGCTAAAAGCATCAGCTAAACAAGAGTCGATGTGATTGGTGCTCTGTGAAAACACACCTCCCAGAGAAGAGAACTATGATTGGAACATCAAAATCGAGTTTGATATAAAAACAAGATATTTGATACTTTGTGATGGTTGTTCATTGTGATTGTTGTCATTGCTATTGGCATGGTTACGAACTGAACAGCTTATCTGCAACTAAACTTGGTGCAGTTGACCAGACTCAGCTCTGTATTATTCGATACTGAAGTTAGAAGTTGAAACATAATGAATTTCCATTGTATAGTACATCAAATTCAAACAATTATATCTGTTCTCTGACTGTCTTCTATCAGCTGAATGTTGAATGTTAGGTGAGTTGGAAACTGTTTACTTGCTTGTTATTGATCATATTTCTATTAATGAGGTTGTTGTCATAAGTTAATGAGTGTATCAATTTAGGTTAGAATTAGGATCTTGCGTTCATGGCTCTATCTCAGTCATTTTTCATGTAACTTAGAAATAGTAAAGAACTTCATGTACAATCAATTTACCGAGTTTCCTTCCGAAATAATTACATATAATTCCATAAACATTTACTGCATGCCAACCTAGATACTAGCACAATGCTCTATTACCATGAGCAACGCCTTTAGCCCTCAGGCGCTTATTGTATGTTGGATCAGAGCCTGGCTGGATATTAAGGTAAGTGGGTTTTAACTAACACCGCCTATCGTACACATTCTGTTTTTCGGGTACCAAATATACTCACTAATAAAGAGTACACACAGCCAGGACGGCACTAATTTATCCACATATATACATAAGTTGGAAGTACTGAATCAAGTGAAATCGTAGGGTTACAGGATTGACTGTTGCATTTTTTCTTCCTATAATGAACACTACTAACTCACCTTGCCTTCCATGGGGCTGTAAGAAACAGTGAGAGAAACGTCCAGAAAAGTGAAATCTTCTCACTTTTGACAGAATGAATTCATGCACTGTTCTGAATGTTACTTTTCTTAAGTTTAATGATAAAATAACTGCATGTATGGACGGTATTACGTTTCTTATTTTTCCCTTTGACAATGAATCCAGGCATTGCTTCTGGATGTTAATTTGCTTATTTTTTTTAGGTATCGATTGTCTTTCCTTACCGTATTATCTTGCTATTTCTTAACTTATAAAAAATTGTCTGTAGTGTAATTTTTTTATTCTCCTTTAAACGTTTCATTATGACTTACCCAGACCGATTATGGTGGTTCACTTCCCTAAGTTGATTCTCTATGAACGTGAAAACTGAGGCTATAAGAACTCAAATTATCCCATGCAACTCATGGTATTACTCTGTATTCCCATCTTATTAAATATACACACTTAAGACGACATAATATTTACAATCAGGCATATTATAAAGCTCAGGTGTAGGGTAATTTTGGACTCATAATATCTGATAACGTTACTCACTCACAATGCGCTGGCCGGACTCGATCAGTGGAGAGTGATCGTTAATAGTATTCTTGAAACATCTTCCCATTACTTTCATACATTATTAAATCTTTAAGTGAAGTTACCTGTTAGATTTTATAGAGCTACATAACTTAACAGAACATGCGTAAGTACCTTATGTGAAAAAATGTTTAATTTAGGTTGTGTTTGTGTAACGAACGGTACAAGGTAATTTAAATTATTTCGCTCCAAGCGAATTTGGAAGTACGTGTAGTGTAACGAACGATTCAGCACCAAGTGTTAATAGTAACATTGAATCTTACAAAAATAGCAGCAGGAATAAATCTGAAGAGATAGAGGTTTCTAAAGTGCTTGGATGGTTATGATATTGTTGGTGGTTGTGTTCCAAAGGAGAAATTCATACAATGGCAAAATTTGAGGATTTGGCTAACTGAGAATGAGACTGGAAAGTTGTGTGTTGTATTTGTCAAAACAACAAAAACATACATACATATACAATTCAAAAAAATTTTGCGTGTAGACACAGCTTTTATTACTGGTGTTACAGCTAGTGTTCTCGTAAATTGTTACATGACAAAATCACTGACAGCAGTAGAAGTTGGTCACACAATAAGTGTTTAGAAATTCTAGAGATAATAAAAGATATCAAGAGCAGTATAGAAAAGAACTCTCATCTGAGGGAAGAAGTTATTGCTAAAAAAAACGACTACCAAAGTTGTAACTCAGACTCCTTATCTTGTAAGGAAAATCATCATCTTTTTAAAAGCTTCGGAAACTACTTCAGCTGGAAAGCTTACATTAAATACAGGACGTGGCTTGTATTAAATACGGACCTTTTTTGAATGCAGCAAAATGGGTTCCGCATTTTATTTTTAGAAAATTAAGTACACATCCAGTGCACCCTTACACATTGCCATTTGTAAAATATGCACAGACATGTTTCAGGACTTGGAATGACGTCCTGCAAGTGACCACCATTTTGACATTAACAACCGGACAATCTTCCATGGTATGTTGCAACATCTGCTGCAATACAGATTTTTGTTTTCAGTTCTCCGTGGATTGCATCAACGAGGGTTACACGGTTAGCGAGTCTGAGTGTGGTATGTGGTGGGATAACCGGCCCTCCCCTTTTCGAGAATGAGCATGGAGTGGCTCACATCTCAACGGTGTACCGACGTGATTAACACATTCCTCGCACCAGAACTTGCACAGTACCCTTCAAATGAGCCATTTTGGTTCCAGCAAGACGAAGACGGTGCTACATCTCACTGTGCGCAGATTTCAAGGGAAGTCCTGCTCCGACTTTCCGTAAACCGCATTATTCCAAAGAATGGTGACATTTCGTGGCCTCTAAGGTCATCATTGGTGGTTCTTTAAACAGAAGGTGTATGCAAGGCGTCCACATATCATTCGGAGCTGAAAAACAACATCCATACTGAAATCAGAAATATTCGTATTCAGATGTTGAAAGAACGTGCCTCGGACGATTTTTATCGCAGGTTATCCGATTGTCAATCTCAAATAAATAGTCACCTGCAGGACGTAATTTTCAAAACATTAACTTAACTGTGTGTAT
This sequence comes from Lepisma saccharinum, assembly GCA_022664845.1. NCBI lineage: Eukaryota > Metazoa > Arthropoda > Insecta > Zygentoma > Lepismatidae > Lepisma > Lepisma saccharinum. Next base: position 29,891 of record JAGDQP010002331.1, on the reverse strand, counting down.
TTCACATATGGATACATTTTTAATCAATGGATAACTGTGTCTTAGAGTGCAGTGGATGTATTTGTATGTTGTTTTTTTAATCAAACGTGGTATCCGTTTTGCTGTATTCGAAAAAGCTCCCTGTATATGTGCAAAAAAAATTCTTCAACTTATCTCCAATAAAATAAAGGCACAGTTAAAAGAAACTGTTAAAAAGGGGTTTCAGTTTTTAGCAGGGGTGGATTTCGGTTTCATTTTTTGGCCTGGCCCACTACTTAGCGGAAGAATTTACTGCGTGGAAGGAGAGAGATTACACGAGCGACGATAGAGGGAGCAAGGGAGAAGTTGCCCCCCACCCTCACTTTTCTCGCACATTCGACTAGTGAAAATAACACAGAAATTCATCTTTAAAATTTTTAATTTAAAAGGGGACAAATGCTTCCTCATTCTCGAGTAATTTTTGTCCCCCAATGACCATATTACCAAATAAAGTTAATTTATTAGGAGTTTGTGTCATTGGCTCAGCTTATTTTCTCGATTATTATGAGATGTTACAACATTAATATTCTCACTGTTATTCAAGTCTAGCAGTTGCAAAATCCTTTTTGAACTAGCAGAAATGTATGATCGTAACTGAAAGAAGATATCTCCTACTCGCCGGTTGTTGAATATGAATTGCTATTTATGGTTTTTAGGCATATTTCTCTTGTATATTGGGTAATCGTCTGACTTGGAATTGCAGAAGAATTCTTTAATTAAAATGTAGATAAGGTGAGTGCCTTGTCACTGCATATTAGTAGTCATTGAATGTGAATAACAGAAATATAACATTATTACTTTTACAAAATAAAATGCTATTTTACAGGAAAAAATACGCGGGGGCTCAATTGGTAGTGTGCTCACCCCTGAAACTAGAGGTCGTAAGATCGATCCCTACTCATGCAATGTGGGCTTTGTAGTGGACAAACACCATGTGTGTGGGTTTTCTCTGGGTTCTGTTTCCTTCCACTTTCTTCATTCTATTCATCCCATCATCATTCATCCGGCCTGAGCCAAAGTTGCTTAAAGGCCTTAAAACTAAATTCAACAAAATGTTACGCCTACGAAAAAATAATACAATTGAAAATATTTTGCATTTATTTAAAAACGTTTTCCAAGAAAGAAAATAAACATTTCTCAATGTATTCTATGAGATGCAATACCGATTTCAAACCTATAATTCTATGATTTGCGCCTAGAGTGAATGTGCTATTTCACTTCACTGCACACAGGCAGTCATTGTTTTGGTATTTTTAACCTCTCGCTTCACATTTAAGTTTTTTAATATCTTGCCTTAATGGAGAAAAGATCTGAGCAAAAAACACACCATTACATAGTACTGAGAAATTTACAAATTACGACTGGATAGCAAAGTTCACTCCTTATATTTAAGCGCACTGGTATTGTCCTTACTGTTACTTGTAATATTTGATGTGCTGTAAAATTTTGTGGCATTAATTATAGTAATGAGCTGTCATTTGCGCGCAGTTTCTTTATGAAAATATTAAGTAGCAATAGTAGAACTTTGTACAAAATCAGCCGTTAGAAACTTGTAAATCTTTTGGACGAGATTACAGATTTGAAAGGTGCACATTCTCGAATATTATTATTATTGCTTCAGGTTACCCCTTTAAAACTGCAGCCTTAATTAAAATTAATGTTTCAGTAGACCAGGACCGGATTTTCCAATAGGCTAACAAGTCTGTAGCCTAGGACATTCAAAATTACAAAAGCAAGAAGTGAAGGAAGGGATGGAATATTCGCGTTTCTAATATTTCGTTCCGTATGATATGCAAGAAATTTGAAGTCCTATTGCCGAGCAGCCGTAGCTCAGTTAGTAGAGCGCTGCCTTAGCAAACAGAAGGTCTTGGGAACGATAGCAGAGTCCGCGCATCCGAACTTGAGTTTTTCTTCAGTTATACCGTACCAGGTAAATACCGGGATGGTACCTATAAACTAGGCCCTGACCGATTATCATCCAATATCCTATCTTAGTCTGAGCCTAACTTGTGAAATATCTAAAGGAAATAAATACATGGAATTGAAATTCTGTTAGTAATGGAGATAAAGAGAAATATGGGAAGGGGCACTGAGTGAAGAGTTCATGTAAGTTTAACCCCGCATACATAAAACGGTAACCTATTACATAAAACGGTCTACAGCGTTGCTCAAATGTACAGAAACTACACTCATTCACAATACTAAAAGAGTAACATATACTGCGAGTTGCACGAAAAGTAATAGAACAATACAATACATTGTCTGACCTACCGAACATGTTTATGGATCAAAATTGATGCCGTGCTTAGTCAAATTTCTGACGAAAGCCTCAATCAACCAATTTCAAAATTATCACACACTCAGCCTAAGTAATTATCACGCACGATATGTTCACACACGCACAAATACAGTAAAACAAATTAAAAAACACACACAGGCAATTATTCACAGCCCCACGCTAGCAGACAAACTAACTTGAACTTTTAACACGAAATGTGTCGAAACTTAAAAGACAAAATAATGGAAATTTTGCACATTTTATTTCAGGAAAGATACAATAAATGTGGCCGGTTTTATTTGACTACTGCATGTTTTATTGCCAGAATACTGCATATTTTATTCCACTTTATCTTTTCCGAAAACAGCTCAAAAGCGGAGACCTGGGGACTTGGGTCACCGTGTGTATTGAAATGGAGACAATGAACTTTTATCCAAGACAGGGCTGCGATGAAGGGGAAAGGGAATCTCTATAATGTTTTCGTTTATCACAGTCATGTTGGGTAAGATTTCGGCCAGCAACCAAAAGGCTCCCATTTATTGATCCGTGTGTGCTTGAAAAAATAAAGAAGTCTAAAGACGGAAAGAAAGAAAGAAGGAAGGAAGAAGAAAGATGGTGTATTTCAGCTTTTCCAAAAAAAAAGTCCCAATTGTTGTTTCGAATACTACAATCTGGCAGGCTTATCTTCCCTCTGTCTCTTGCAGATTGCCAGATGACTATCATCTCTTTCGAGGCCGCAAGCGGTCGGTGTTTTACAATCACACTGAGAAACAAGAGTGGTTGAAGGAGGGAGAAAAAAGAACATGCACATAAGCAATAACTTTTACAAAGGCCTACTGAATTAGAAATAATAAAAGTGTAGTGCACTGATTTATCTGTACACCTAACAACATTGGCCGTAGTGTTTTTTCTAGTTTCTCCAAAGCCAATTTCCTGTCCAAACATGGACGGGCATGGTGGGTGGGATGATCGAACCCCTCGAGAAATGTAGTTAGTATCAGTTGAACTAAATAGTAACAGCTTTTTGAAAGAAGCCCTGTGTAAGCACGAAGCTAGTTGACTTGGCAGTGCTTCTGAGAGGTTATGCACTAGGATGAACCACATATTAAGAACTTAAACATTTAGTTGATACAGTATCTAGATTTTATTCCGACCGATTTTGTAGAGTATTTTTTTTAAATTATTATCCAGAGAATAAAAAAAAAAGTATAACGGACTACATTAGGATTTAGTCTGGCCGGGCCAGGCCTCTGGAAACTTTTAGTAGAAATCCACCCCTGGTTTTTAGCATCTTGATTGTTGAAAGTAAAAACTGTGCTGTCTGCAGCAGTTCATGATGTAGAGTAAGGGAGGGAGACTCTGAACGGTGCGTTACTCTGAACGCAAGTAAGCTCTTGTGTTTGTTCTCGTCTCTGACAGAAGATTAGAAAGCGTTTCGTCTGCAGTTGAACTGAAAAAATGAAGGATTACAAGACCGGATTTATGCGACTAGGTGCCCTAGGCCCATGACTATCCGCGCCCGATCCTTCCCTCCTTCCGACCTCCCGACCTTTTCTCCTTCCCACCTAGACATTATAAAGTCTATTATGCACGGGGGTCGCCCGGGTCAAAAGTGATGGTGTTTGGCGCTCCCTCTACATGGTCCTTAATTTTTTTTTTATTATTTTTTTTTTTGCCAAAAATGTTTTATGTCTCGCCTTTTGAATAGTGATTTCTAATTTTTCCTTGTTAAGTGCGCCCCTAGGACCGGATCTAGTGGTGAATCGACCCTGTGTAGGAAGGTAGGATAATTTGTCTCGCACTTAAGAACAGTTTCTACAATTAACTGTTTCCAGTAAGGAAGCATAAATGTGAATGAAACTAAAATCACAAAATATCTGTATTTCTAAGGATTAAGTAGCTATAAGTAAGGTTTGATTTTTTATTTTGTTTGGAAATCTTTCTGTCCTTTTCATTGTACGTTAGTGTGACAGCAAACCACGTATTGATGCTATGTTTAAGCATATGTGTACCATGTATCGACCATCAAAGGAAGTTCTTTGAAACTTTGAGCAGTGTGGTAACTCTGAATAACAATCGTGGAGTGACTCTGAACGGCAAAATAAACAACTGCATGCCAACTTAGCTATGTTACCTCATTGCTTCAGATGTCAAGAATTTACAAGAGGGTCGATGGGTACTTGAAGAATGCACGGAAGAAGCAATGGACTCTGCTCTAAAAGACGTACGTGATGGCAGTTGGATATTATCTCAGGCGTCCAGAAAATATGGAATTCCGGAAAGCGGGAAGATACCATTGTGTATTTGGGTCCCTTAAAGTACATTATTTTAATGTTATAAATACATGAGTTAGAGCCATTACTGGAAGAAAAGAAAATACTAAATGCGAGTTTTCCATGTATTTGTATGGCACATCCTTTTAGCAGAAGATGGGGTAGGACAGGGAAAATTGAAAACGCTTGTCAGGGTTTTAAGGTATGTGGAATGTTTGTTTTCAATCCCGACGTAATGTCTGACCATGTGATGGTCCTAATTTATCAATAACACAACGAGAGCAGGTTTCTGTGAGCGGCCATAGGAAAGCTAACCACAGATGTCTGGACAAATCGCTGCCTTGCAATGCAGTGAGAGGACACGTGAGCACATAGTAAAGCATTCTTTGGAAGAGATTGTTCCAATGCCAAAAGTTAAAGCTCCAGAAAAGAGAAAGAGACAGCACCAACCTGCTGCTATTCTTACTTTCCAGATACATTACCGGGAATAATGGTCATTGTTCATTTTGTGGTCGTTCATTCAATGAAGCCACTTCTTCTAAGATTTCAGAATGGATGCAGTGGTATACATGTAAGTATGGTTTCATGTACTATATGTGGATGCAGAGAAGTACAAGAAATAAAATGTATAAGATGTGTGCAACTTTATGGATTGCAAATATCAAATCGAAAAATTATTTGAACATTTCAATTGCCCTTCTTCTCGGAGAAGAACGTTGGTCACATGTCTTATGCTTAGAGGATTATAATATATATTTCTCATATTTTGTTACTAGTACAATATTTACTCTAAAGTTTTAGTGTAAGAATAGTAATAGTAATACTGGTGCGACTTGAGTTTAGGATTTTTGCTGTTAAGGTTGGCTACATTGGGAGAGAGGCGCTAAACAAACATGATTGAGGGACAGTGCAAGCAAGACAGACATTGTTAAGTGCTGCACTATTTTCAATATTTTCGCAACAGCAGTGGATTATTCAGTGACAAACTTTTATCGGAGTTAATATTAATCATATGTGTCATTAGTGTATATAAATTATCAATGTAAGTTATGTGTTATTAAAAAATATGCAGTTCAAATCATGTTTTGTTCTACACATACATAGTTTTAAGCATCTACTCATCTAAGTGTTTAGTAAGGGTTGCCAGCGTCAAATGCAAATTAGGTGTGGTAAAGAGACCAGTTACAAAACTTGTGTCATTACTAGTCAAGGACAGTGCATGATTCCTCATTTAGTTGATTGAAACTACTGTCAATCAAGAGGGGGGAGTATGGTGCGACTTGAGTTTGTCAATTGTTATCGTAGAATTGGTTATGTTATTGAGAGAGAGACTGGGCGCGCGCGCGAAACAGACATAAAAGGGACAGTGCAAACAAGACAGACATTGTTAAATGCTTAGCTATTTTCAATATTTTCGCAACAGTGGGCTGTTCAGTGACAAACGTTTATCAAAGTTAATATTAATAATATGTGCCATTAGTGTATATTTATCAATGTAAGTTATGTGTTATTAAAAAATATGCAGTTCGAGTCATGTTTTGTTCTACAGCACTCACATAGGCATAGTTTTAAACATATACTCATCTAAGTGATTGAACCAGCATGACAGAGTTATGTACGTGGTCCTCCGCATTTGAAAGGTAAAAGAAGATCAACATTTCAACAAATACTTAGACCGTTCACTGTCCCCCTCCACATGTTCAGTCACCGTCCAATTTTAGGTGACTAAATTGTAACAAACCTTCAGTATTTACATCATAAGAAGCTGGAAAGTCATTGCAATTGCGCACACTTTTGTGTTTTGAGACCTGAATTATTTTGCATGAGGAACAAAGCATGGAATAAACATATGTGACACATTGTGTGTAACAAACACTGGCTTGCGATAAGGTTCAGAGTCATCCACTCCTACTCTAATAAATGCTGTAAATTTACAGAGCCATTTCAAGGTATTTATAGATACATTTTATGCTTTATCCTCTCAGAGCCAAAAAAAAAATATGCTGCAATTAAGAAAAGTTGCATGATAATTAGAAATGCATTTCTTGCTTATCCAAAAGGTATTTGATATTCGGTCGCTAGCTTCCTTCTGTATTGTAGTGACCTCATTTTGGGAAAGCTATCAAATAGTGTTCATTATTTTAAAGAAATATGAAAAGAAAGATCAAATGCAAAAGAAAAATCGAAGTTTCTAGGACTGATGCAAAATATAACAAATGTAGAATTGGGACTTCTTTGTAGAATTGGCGATTCTACACGACGCGTTGGAATGCTAATGAAAACCTTTGCTTACAAAGAACGTACGCATTTTTTACTACAAATGAAAGTGAATTGCAAATATGTGTTCAGACTTTAAAAGTTTTAAATTAAGAGATGGGCTTAATGCTGAAATAGCCAAAACTGAATCTGCTGAAACGTTGTCTTTCAAATAGTAAAATTGGAAGTTGCTAGTGAGAAAGATAAGCTTAGGTTTGAGAACTTCTGCAAAGAGGTCGAATCGTGGACCTTAAATATGTTTTGCCAATGATGTTCAAATAAATTAAGTGTTAAGTAAACAATATCAAGTACTTTATTCCTCCCTACCCCCGGAAAGGTAACCTAATTCGCATAGTGGAATAATCGATGAGAAAAGTAGGGAAATAATTGTGTTCTAATAAAATATGAATGCCTTTTCTACTTTGAATAAAGTAAATAGGATCTATTCGCTTCGTAAAACTTTCATATAGGCCTACTTTATTGTTTTGTGCCATTTTAGTACTATGACTTCGACTCAACCCGATATTCGATGCATTGCTTTTCAAATTCACAAATATCTATGTTTCAGACGGGGATTCGAAGCCTACCATCTTGAACGCTACCGTGGCACATCAGACCTCATCACCAGGTAATTCGCTTGAGATACTTAAATATGTACTCACGCTGTTCATATATGTAATCACATAACAGCAATTATCATTCTCCTCTTCCCCTCTCATTCCACACCCCGTTTGTGCATAAAAGATTAATTTCCTGCAGGCAAAAATATTACATGATCTCGTTTCAGCGTTTCGTGTCGAACTGTTGACCTCTTTGTGATTAAGACCCTGCAGTAGACTCTTACTGGTGAACTTCTTATATTGGTACATATGATTTGAGCCTCTCCTTTCTATGTGTGGGGATATGTTAGTGTATGTGTGTACGGAGTGGGGTGTACATCTATATTTACACGAAAAGACAAACTGCTTATTAAGTTAACGCGAACATGGGTTGGGCTAAACAAGTCACGCTTTTTATCACATTTCAGAATTGCGCCTAGTTTATTTTTTCTCGCTGTCTTGCATGCGATTATGTATTTTCTTCTTTCATTTTTCTGGCGAAAAAAAATGTTAATAATAAAACCGTATGACTTTTGCCGAAAATAGTTGTATTATTTCAGGATGTAAAGAATAATTCACTTTTTCAACGTAAGAATATTATATTACGCGTAACAAAAAACATACTTCGCGAAAGTAGTTTTTAACTAATATGCATTTTATGACTAGGAAAACAAATCAGCCTAACGCGTAATAATTGTGTAAAAGCAGAATTCAAGTATTAAAGTTTTGCAGATAAGTAGTACTACCCATTAGTACACTAACGTGCAGAGAAAATGGCCAATGAATTTTTTAAAGCGTAAAATTTGCAAAATTTGGCATTGTTTCCTATAAAAGATAAGACGGAAATTAATTTCTTTGCTTCTATTTGTTTCTTAAAACACTTTTTATAACTGGGTCAGTTTCTATCCACCTTCATATTTTAATAATATTTATGTTACATGATCTCAGATATGCTTAATGTTAACTCCATGGAATGAAACTCACCTTCATTCTCATGTCTTCATTCTGAGAAATGTTTTCAATATCTGTTTATAGTTTTCCAGTTAATTTACAACAATTGTTCTTCAGAATAATTCAGTTCGAAACACGAATCGTAATTAAATCGAAAATAAACCTATTAGTATAAATATTTACTGAAATACATGAAACCCGCTTTTTATCACCTCCATGGACTGACAAAAAAGTTGTAATAAAAGTATGAAGCTTGCAACACTGCACAACATTTTTGCATGTGTTAGACAGGACTCATCCCTTTTAGTCTTGTTTTAGTAGAACTAGGACATGCTTTTACAGTCGACTTATTCTGGAATAGAACGTTAAAATCAGGTGTGTCTCACTCATTCATCATCAACTCCATAATCATAGAATTTTAATTTAATTTATGTTTCATATAATCATGAGGAGAAGTCAAACACTGAACACTTCATTGGTGCTTCATTTTAGAATTCCGTTCTCACTGTAAGGAACATGGCGACGAAATAAAGTCAACTCCATGGACATCGACAAAATGGATATTACTCTATTTTTTGTTAATGGAATAAATAAATAATACAGTATTGATCTCATCTTCAAAATGTACTCACAATATCTGCAAGATTTCTAGAAACTAACGTCTTTAGAATATAAAAAGTTGAAAAAAAAATATTATCCAAAAAGTCCTATTTCCGGAGAATGACCCATGTGAGAAACGATCATTTTAAATTGGAATCGAATATGGATTTGGTATTGTCATATTGTGCCTATTGCCAGACTCAATTCCACTTAATCAATCATTAGTCACGTTCTATGACAATGGCAAGTGTAGGGAAAAGTTTGGCAGAGCGGGGAGGTGTGACCCCGAGCTAAAACTAACGGTGCCATTAACCAGATGGGAGTTGAATTACTTACTGGATGCATCAGAAAGGCATTTCCGTCACTTACAGTTATGATTTCAAGAATAACGTGCCTTTGAGTGGAGTTCCTTTTTAAAAAATAGGAATTTTTCTGCGCTTCAATTTATTTTAACATGAAATTCGTTACTCGTTTGTTTATTTGTTTAATCTGGGCTGCAAAATTTAAGTACATCACCTGATATAACTGTTATTTAGGCGCAGTATAGAGGTAGTTTATTTCACCTTGTGCAACTTGTTGAGCAGAGTCATGTTGCAATCTTAAAACTAAGGCAGTTGGACAAAATGGTGATCGCTGTTTGTGTCAAAATTCTAAGTAGATATTTTTCGAACCAATGATTAAAACTGTTTTATATAGAGATTGAAAGAGGCATTCTTTTGGAAATGTTCAAAACTATTTTGCAATTTTTGTATGGCTACAAAACAGAGATTACATTTTTCATCTATCTTTTAAAGTGGTTATTTTATTGAAACCATTTTGTACTATTGTTCTCATAGCTTCTGTACTCATAAAGGAAGAAAATAAGTTTAGGATATATTTTTCTACGTGTGATGAAATTTACTATTGATTTAAATGAGTAACCCATTGTATCATACCGGTTGGACAAAATAGGTAAAAACTTACTTCTTTTGGAAAATTCTATTCCCAGGAAAAACGAAAATTGCAATGAATTATACGTGTGTAGTAGGAGGATGAAAGTTCCACTCGAACCAAAAGCATTTTCTTGAGCTACGCCCAGCAATTGAAGTTTCCTCAAGTTTGTTTGTTTGCAGTCGTGACCCAGTGTTCCTTCAATATCCTTTTCTTATGAGCAAGAGGAGGTTCTAAACTTCTTTACTAAAAGCTTAGAATTTGATGCTTTTTCAGATGTTCAGGATGTTAATTGTGTAATAAGGCAGGTTCAAAAATATTTGTTCTGCGTGAAGAGGATCTTGATTGTTCTCTGATTCAGAGCTGAAACCAGATCACTTTTCATGACCCGGCCTGAACCGAATATAGGTGACCAGACGACTCCGTTCGAAACTTGACCGATTATTCTGGTCTGGAAAATATAATTAACTGGGAATTTCGGCGTCGTATTTTTCATGCTCTAGGGAACACCTACAGATCTGGTCAACCCTCAAAGAAACACTGTTGAAACGCAACGAAATAATTAACAGCGCTGCTTTGTCCTCTAGTTTACCTGGTCTAAATTGGGTCAGGCCGGGTACGAAATCTAGACCCGATAACCAGGTTCAGAACTTGATCTGAATGACCCGGTAACCTGTTGACCGGTTTCAGCTCTGCTCTGATGTTGACATCAGTGTAGCAAAATATTTTGTTTTCATAAAACGGGATCCAACTTATTTTCATTTCAACGGCACGTACTGAATTCAACCCGAGAACATATAATTAAAGTTAGCCATTAAGTGCATGCAGTGATTCCACCAGCCCCCCTATAGGGTGTCACCCCCCAAATTCTGGACAACACCCCAACTTTAACATTTTTCTGGTCAAAAGTCTATAGAAACCGTGCTAAACTCCACTTTATCCTCCCAATTTTGATTTTACAACCCTCCCCCTCAAACTGAAAATATTGGCGGTATTCCTGAGTGCCTGGATTAACTACTCAGTAGACCCTACATTCTACTAACAATTGCGAAGGCTCCGAGAGACCCTTGATAGCATCATAGATACATAAGCACTGATATTTATAAAACAGATTGCCAATACTGAAAACTGGGGCGCTTAGAGACGAAAAACCCACATAATTGTTTTCATTGTGTCGAGAAATTTATGTCAAGTTTGGCGCGGATACGTCTAACGAAATGAAAGGAAATTGAAAAATTGAAATTTAAGGTACGTTGACAACACTGACAACTTGGTTGCTTGGCGACGAAGAACCCCAGTACTTTTCTATTGTGCCTAATAATGTTTATGCCAATTTTGGTACAGATATATTCAATGGAATGGAAGAAATTTAAAAAAATATTGTAACACTTAGTCACTGCAGCAATCAAGTTGGTTCTGGCGGCTCTGAGCCTAGCCTAGCCAAGACCTCCTGAACGACACCACACCTCGACCACTTCTCTACACCTTGTGGTTCCTAAGATTATTTCTTTGACGCAAATGGACCGAGTAAGTATTATTCAAAGTCTCTTTTGGTTACCTACGCTTTCAAGTGATCTAATATAAATTCCTTATTGTAACAGAAAACGCGTCAGTTACATCAATAACACAAGTACTATCTGCATTACAAGCATTAATTACAATGTCCAAAACTTGAGTTAAAGGATACTTTGCATGTTGTTGATGTCGAGCATATCCTAAATACCAGAGTGATCCAGGTAGCTTTAGAGGTAGAATACTAACCGAAAATGGGACACTAATTTTACACACAGACACACACACATAAAAAAAAAAGAAATTTAGGTAATCGTACACTTGTTTAGCTTTATAGGAGCTCTGAATTGAATTTTCGTGACTTTGAGATTGAAACTTTTCTTTTCATGATACTACAAACTATCGAAATCCAAAGTTTCGAAAGAATTTGATCAAATGGCCTTTCCCACTGATTTTGTGCAGAGTCCCTTCGAACTTTGTTCGTATCTTTTATTTAATCATATGAAATGAGGGAAAATGTAAAATTAAGAAACTTCACATCGTTAGTCATATTTTGATGTATTAATGTATACTACCAACATTTTCCATTTCAGCGTATTGTGGGGCCAAACACTGGCCTTAATGGTACCCTGTCTACACAGTTTTCTTTATGTGAATTTAAGAAAAATAGATACTTTTATGACAAAACAATTGAATCCACAGCAGGAAACTTTTATCAAAATTTAGAAATTGATGTAGCAATAAAGGTTTTAACAATGGGCATAATGTATGAACATACCTAATTAAAGCTACTAACCTGATTATTTTATTAGTCAGTGCAGATTAACAAGCATCAGGTTGAAATAGTGCTGTTGAGTCTCTTAGGATATCAGAGGATTTCAGTATAGGTCAATTCAGGAAAAGCTCCAATTTGGGGGTCCCTAATGTCCCCTTCATAACATATATTTACTTATATGCGACGACAATAGAACTTAGAATGTATTGATACTGTTCTTCCATATTTTAACGTCTTCTGTACTCCTTGAAGTGGTTGTAGAAATTGTGGTAGTCTTAAAAATCAATATAGCCTAGCATGGTTGATCGGACGCATTCCTACCAGATCACTGTATAAGGAAAATAAATTTAAATTTGGAACTTTAATCCAGTGTGTAACGATTAGTCCAAACTTCGAAGCTCAGGATCTCCACTCTGAAGAAGTATGAGCAATGGTATAGCGTAAAGTCGCACAACCTTGATGACTGTTTGAAAATATCGTCTCAAACCAATTACGTTGGTTTTGAGTAGGTAATTATATTTAAAGAATGAAGCACGAGTTATTATACAGTTGGTTACTTTTAAAACATAATCCTTCGTAAATTTAAATAGGAAATTCACTTAAATATAAGTTCTGAAGCATTCTCTCATGCTGAAGAAAATAATAATAAAATATCTAGAACATCGATCATATGATTTGTTTCTATAGCCGGCAGCATCAAGTTTAAGAAAGAGAAAGAAAGTGCCATATATTTGTTATTAAAATGTTATCCGATATAAGAGTTTGATTTTCATAATACAATAATTTTAGAAGTCGGAGTTAGTTTGATGTCCTGACAAGACGATAATCTCCACGGCATTCCTATAATAGTAAATACATATATGCAGGGGCGGACAGGTAAACTTTGACCCACCTGGCTTAGCTACAGAGTTGGACCAGCATCAAAATTTATGGTAGTAGTTTGAACTTTGAATCTCAGCGAGGAAGTTTTTTTCGAAAGTCAGCTAAGAACTATTTTGTGTCTCTGAACACATGTTAACAAGGTTCTGTAGCAGCATAAATTTCCTAATATTACATTTATTTACGAAGTTTTTAATCTTGATTGACATTGTCGAATCTAGCTAATCTCTCTTATTTTTCGGTTGCTTGAACAAACCTGAAATCTTACTTTCAGTAGAGCCGTAAGTTTATTTTCACCTTGTCTGATACAATGCATATATTTGCTGTAGTTTATTAATAGCTAAGACAAGTTTAGGATTGACAGGGAACTTAAACAAAAATTTCAATTACAGAAATCTATTGGTATACTTGCAAGGTGAGTGCATCCATATTCACGCCTCATCAACATTGCATTGCACCTCTATTACAATGGGCTACTACGATTTGGTGAAAACTGAACCCATTATTAACCTTAACACTTGTTTTCTATATGGTCATAACATATTGAACATAGGCTTTATCATAGATTGAACATTAGCTACACAAACGATAAGATGATTATGAACTTGTTAAGATATCTAAGATTGAAAGAAAATTGTGATTGCTTCACTTTGAAATAATAAACTAGAATATCCATAGCGTCTTCTGGTAACTATTCCAACAAATTGATTTCGTTAAAACATGATGGATGTAGCCAAGCAATGGCTTTCATGTCCAACGGCCTGATAGTCCTCATGTTCATTAGCGGCCAAAAAATTCGAGCAAAACGTGATACGTAGATAACAAAGAAGGATAAAATTACTGAACTCTTTCACAACCTAAAGGAAGGATAGTTTTATTTGGTAAAACTAAAATAATATTTATTTTGGAAGCATGACATAGTAACTTCTTTGTCTTCATGGGTTGTATCCTTACTGAGTCACAGGGTGTATTGTAATCACTATTGCAGCGTTTAGGTGTTGAAACTATACACAAAAACAAACTAAATAGTTTATGTGCACAAGCGTCGAAAGCTGCCGTCCTTTTCGAACTATGATATTGGGAAAATCCAGAAAACTGAACTTTAAAGCCTCATAGAGCAAAGACGAATGAGAATGTTAGAACAAGCGTCATGGGCAATGTCAGAGAAAATCTGTATTTAAAAAAAGTTCAAGACTGTGAGGAATTTACGTAAAGAATCCCACAAAAGTCGAGGACTTCAGAATAGTTTTTAGATTGAGAGAGATAGGGTTTATTGAACTCTTGCTAAGTTTCTCCAATTTAGATTCGGTATTTTTGAAAATACATATATAATTTTCTTTGACATGACATTGTTCACACCACTCGACCTAACAGTATTAGTCTTTGTGCTATGAAGTACTTTAAATTTCAGTTTTCATATGGTTTCTTCTAGAACAGCTTAGTTCTAGTCCAATTTAGATGCTTCTTAACAATAAGAAGTGTTCAATTTGACTTCAATTTCTTTTTAGATCCTAACCCAGGTGGTCAGCTACTAATGATGGGAACCATGGTTTAATATGTGACCCGAGCCATTATGTTTAATGCATTCCCCGGGATTTGAATGCCAGAACACACGCAAACATGGAGAAATTCCTAGACTTTCAGTTTTCGGATAGCCGAAAAACTGTTCAAGTACAATATTAATACAAATGTGTCAATTATAGAAAAGTTATCATCTTGTTCTATCTTTAAATTGTAAATTAAAAAAGAAAGTTTGTGTGCAAAAAAAATCTTTATCGTGTTGATTCGCCTGGCTACTTTTTACCATGTTGGCCCACACTACGATTGCCGGGTAGCAGGGTGGGCAAGTTCGTCCCTGCGTGTATGCATTATTTCATTCTGGTATATCTGATTTTTTCGTAAGCAACGCTCTAATTTGCAATAATACACTACTTTGCGAGCGATTCTCATACGTGGTATGTCAAATAGGTCAATCAACCCAATATATACTTTGTGACCAAAAGTCCAACACAGCTGTTGGAACAATTTAATGAAACTAGTTTTCCAAGAAAGTGTTGGAGAAAAAAAAACGACCTCGTTTACAAAACATTATTCATCGCTTAAAATTCTCTATAATTGATTCTATATCGTCTGTTTCTTTTCTAAACGTACCAAAGAAAATTAATTGCACAACAAGGAGAAGGGCCCGTAGCGTAGCAACATTCTTCAGCGATTAACTTTGCATAAACAAGACATTATATTCTAACACCATCGGAGTTTCTCAACGATCGCATTTATTCCATATGATGATATAATCTGGCCACCTTTTAAGCGAGAGAACTGGCACAAGTAAATGCTTTCCGGTATTTAACTTGTCTCGACTTCGATAGACGACGTTTTGATAGAAATATGCAATTAAGAAAACATTGTGCACTTTCTTAACTTGTTCGCCGACGCATAGTGGCCGCTCTCTATCGTTGTAGTCATCATAACAAGGATCCCACTACATTGACTTTAGTAGTATTGTTACTCTTCTACAGTGTCTCCCAAACTGTGTTACGCGGAATATAGTGTTTGACGAGGTGTGCGTAGGTGTTTAGTGGCGGTCTCAGTGGTCAAAGTAGCATTATAGTATAAAGGTTTCTTGTATTTGTCGATAGAGTATGGGTTAATTTTTGCTTCAGGACAACTAACTCTATGGCTTACGCAATTCGCAAGTTCATCGCCGCAGTAAAATATTCACCATTGGATTTTATCCTGGAGAAGGTCGCGTCAGTTTTCATTACGAACACCTACATCTCGAAGACTCCTTCAAATATCGCCCTCCCAACAACACCCTGGTCTCAATAACAGCCTGTCTTCTCTATGCCCCAACCGAGATACACAGGGTGTCTATCAACCTGGAAAACCTGGAATACTCAGGGGATTTTATAAATCTGTAAAACTCAGGGAAATCTATAACTTATGAGTGAAACTGGGCGAAAATTATGAGGTGGGCCTGTCCACAGTTGGTAAGAGCGAAGGTCGTGGGCTCGATTCCCACTGCTGACCGGATTTTTTAGCACCCCCAGAATGCAACCCAACCAACTTCAAACAATTTCGGGCTATATAACAGTAAGGCATAATAGAAAATCTCTGTTCTAGCACTATGGAGAAATTTACGATAACATCTTAGATAGTTAATTTCGTGTGTAACTTACTTCATGTATGCCTTTCGAACGTATAATATGCATAACATTCTATGTTTTTCTCTTTCTCACTCGCTCATCCTGCAAATTATGGGAAAATTATAAAATAATAACGATTGGTAATAATTCTGTTAATGTTAGTTTTCCCTCTGAATTACAACATATGGCACCTTCATGTTATCAAGTTCATTTAGAGAATTTTATCATATACAGCACAGATATAAACACAATCTGAGCACACACACCAAAATATTCAACGTATTAGCTTGCACGGATATTAAAATGTTCAAACTTTAGTTGTACTACAACATTTATGCTTTATAGAGAAATAGATACAGTAAACCTCGCTTTTTCGACTAAATCTGGCAGAGGAGTTGGGAACATCACGAAAGACCAGAAAGCACGATTAAAATGCTTTTGTTCATAAAGACGGTTTCATTAGTCTAAAAATGGATTGAAAAAAGTACTTATAGTGTAATTTAAATCTAAAAATACACGTCTGAAAACACACTTAAAAAAGAGAAACTAATATGAGAAAGGGAGTAAGAGTACGCGTACGGACAAGAGAACGTAGTGTCTTTTTCCGGCATTTAGGAACACTGAGAGAGAAAAATATAGATAGTAAAAAACGTTTTAAAGGCATACTTTTCTTAAACAATTCGTACTAAAAAGTAGAAAAAGAAAGAATTATGTAAGAGTAAAAAGAAAAGTATGGGGCGCTTTCTCACATACAGTCACTTAATTCTTGAATTGGCGTGCCCCATACTTTCCTTTTAAGTCATGTATAAACAAAATCCATTTTTTTTCTTTTTAGTACGAATTGTTTAAGGAAAGTACGGTATGTCTTTAAAAAGTTTTTATATTATTTTTTCGAGTTATCTCGTGTTCGGATAATGTTCTCAAGCTAATATTTTGTGATCCAAAGCCCAAAGTGTTCTGCAATCAGTCTAACGACAGATCGTTGCAGGCTAGTATTTATTTTAGGATAAAGAGGTCCATATTAATAATTATATATATATACACATTTGGGACCCACCTTCCACCCCTGTCTCTTAACATACTTTGTTCAGATTAAGTTGTTCACTTTTGAGATCGTGCATCACGAGCAGTTGTTCGCTCTCCTTAATCTCGGACAGGCTATGCCTAGAGATTTTTGGATTGCCGGAATTCCGGTACTCCGAGAATCTCCTTTGTTCCCTAGTCTTGGACATAGGGTGGTGCGGGATATTCTTTGGACCAGACATCCAGTATGTTCTCCTGATCGTTTCTTTTTTTTTTCATTTGATTGGGAGTGGAATTACGATGTTTATTTATTTTATACAGAAAGAAACATCTTACACCGAACACGATACAAAGACAGAAAAGGACAATATAATACAAAGACTGGTGACTTCAGCGTGACCTAAAACATATTTTTTTTTTTTTTAATTAGAAAACTATTATTAATTGTTGTGGTCTAGATGTTCTTGTAGTTTCCGCTTTTGCTATGTGACTTCAGATCATGGAATTTTGGTTTTTGTTCATCACAATCACATTAACACTTATACACTTGACACTTACAAAAGGTTTTCTTTTAGGAATGTTCGTGGCACTGTTCTGGTTTCCACAACACTGTCACACGTTTGTCCTGGTATTTTGTTCTTGATTTTATTTGTTTATAGATTATGATTGTTTTATCCTTCCACCACGCATAAAGAATAATAGAAACATATATAATGTATTTAATGAGCGTTCACGTATCTCTGGCATTCCAGCAACTGGTCACTCAACTAGAAATTGCCTACTGGCTTCCAGTAGTCCACGCACTCACTTTCACTCGTTTTCACTCACACGTTATTCCTTTAGTATAGTTTTGTTCATTGTTTTTATTTTACGTTTTAAGTGTTTTTGTATAGATTTTGTTATAGTTGCTTTATTTCACTTAGTTTTCTTTCGATTCGTTTTGTTTGCGTTTGTTCGCATCGTATGTGTTGATGTAATTATTTCTTCTAATTTATTAATGTTTGCTTTGTGTAATGTTAGTTTATTTGTAGTTATAATTATTTTTTTACTTTCAGTTCATAATTTTGTGGGTACGCTTCTGACTTAACTTATCGTAGTTTATCGTTTTATTTATTGAACTGTTCCTCCCCTACCTCGCGCGATCACCACCCTGAATAAACTTGGTTCTGTGGTATGCTGGAATTTTGTTTGTCAGCTCCCTGAGGACAATCGCCTGTTCTGGAATTCGCAAAATATCGTAGATATCCCTACCCTCCAGTAGCTGCCTTTCTTCTTCAGCAATGTTCTCAGTTTCTCTGCATCTCAGGACGATATGCTCCGAGGTAGCGACTACGTCACAGCACTGGCAGAGGTTATCCTCATCCAGGTTAAGTTGTTTTAGTTTGTTTCTATAGGATCCATGTCCTGTCAGAAAGTGAAGCAGGCCACCCTCTATTTCTATGTTTATATCTAGGCTCTCAGCCACGCTTGGGAAAAGGTATATAGTCTTCTCGCCTTCTCGCTCGTGGTATAAAATTGCTACCATGCATTGGTTGTTGCAGCTACTGTTTCTTGGCCGGGATATTTAGTATGTCTAATTTTGCTGGAATTATCTTTCTTAACCAGTACATGGAACCAAGTTGATTTATTTGGAGATGCATGGGAGGCGTGGCTGCAGCTATCTGTAATGCCTCTACTGGTGTCGTTCTGTAGGCATTCAGCATTCTGAATAGTATTTGTCTTTGGGCTCTGTCCAAGATTTGCATTTGTCTGATGTCGTTCATTCTATGACACCAGACGCTTGCTCCATTACTGATCTTATAATTACATCATGATAATTTTTAATTAGTTTGATGAGAATTTTTAGTTCCTTATTAGCTATGCTTATTAGTTTATGCGTAATTTTGATTCTTCTATTTTTCACGTTTGTTACGTTTCCTAAAGTTTAGCTTTCCATCCAGTGTGACACTCACGTAATTAAAATTGTCTTCTCTTTTTATTGTTTTATCATTGACTTTTATTATCGGTCCTCTGGCTCTATCTAGTTTCCCTTTAAATAAGATGTATCTCGTCTTTTCTGCGGATGTTTGTAGCTCATTATTATTACACCAGGACGTGAAAGCTGTTGTTATGATGTTTCCTTTAGTTTGTAGTTCGTTCCTGCTGTTACCCTTGATTATTATTTACTACCGCCAGATCGTCAGTGTATCCAACCACGCACTCCGCCTCCGTTTTGTTGTTTAGTTCTTCCAAGCATGGCTGAAAGCAGATGTCCCAGAAAACCGGTCTCAGGACTGATCCCTGCGGGCATCCTCTCGTGGTATTTTGGTCGCAACACCATCCGCATCATTTGCTCCTATTTTCCTATTATTAAAATAATTTTAATTAGCTTCGAAAGATGAGGATGAATATTAAGTTTTTAGTTGTTCCATTAGTGCTGGCCACCATAGGTTGTTGAATGCGCCTTTAATGTCAAAAAATATTGTTAGTACGTACCGGCATTCCTGCATTTAGGTTATCAATTTTGGTACGTAGGTTATTTATAGCATCTTCAGTGGATTTGCCTTTTCTGAATCCATATTGCAACTGACATTCTACTAAATTTATTCCTCTTTCATTGATTTTATTTAAGATTATTTTTTCGAACATTTTACTAAGTACATTGAGTAGACAGATGGCCGGTACGACTTTGGTTCGGTCTTATCTTTGGTCCCCTTTTAATAGTATTATTAACTTTGATACTTTCCATTGATTTCTGGAACAGCCTAGCTAGGTACAGTGTCCAAATTTCTTTTGTATTTTTGTATATTTAATTTTTTATTTCGTCTGGGCCTGGGGCTTTTCCGCTTTTTAGGCCTTTGATTGCTATTTCTATATCTGTATTACTTACTTCTAATTTCTCTTCTTTATTATTATTATTATTATTATTATTATTATTTGTTGGCGATTTTGCACCTTGGTATCTTGTTTCTTTGTTGGTGTTGTTATCTTCTTCCTCTTTATCATCGGGAAATAGTTTATTTAATAATGGATTTGTTTTTTCAGTCCAGTTTGTCGTAAATTCCCCGTTATCTTTCTTTAATGTGATTTGAATGTTTTTTGTTTTAATTTTGTTCATGACTATCTTGTACAGTGTACCCCATGGGTCTAGACACAGGTTCTTTTCAACAAAGCTGTTCCAATTTTTCTTTTCTGTTCTCTTATTTCTTTTTCATATTTTTGTTTGATTTCTCTATATTTGTCTAGCCTTTGTTGCATTACGTTGTGGTCCATTACTGCCCGGTAACTTTCTTGCCGTTTTATTTTGACGTTTTAGTTTTTCTAAGATCTTAGTGAAGAACGGGGTTCTTTTATTGTTAATCTTAATCTTTGGGGCTGATTGTTCTTTTGCAGCTTTGTTAGCAATTTCAATTTTAGTGCCAATTTCATTTAAGTTAATATTTTGTTCAATTTGCGGTAGATTTATTTTTGCTTTAAATTTATCTCATTCAGATTATATCTAGGCTTTTCCTCTTTATCTGTTACTGTTACTGTTTTTATTTTGAAGCAGATGACATTGTGTGCGCTTGTCGTATCATCTTCCATCACTGTTCAGTTTGTTATTTCATTTAATATTTTACTTCTTCCTAGGGTTCCGTCGATGTTCGTCCCAGGGCCGACCCGGCCCAGCCTCTGAAATTCGGTGGCATGCCGTCTCTGTTCAGTACTTGTAGATTGTTTTGGTTTATAAAATCTTCAGAGTACCTCCCTCGTCTGTGTTAGGGCTGTGCCATAGCGAAGACTTAGCATTTAGATCTCCTGTTATGATTATACTTGTGTTGTGGTTGAATTTTCTTATTATTTGCTCTAATTTATGAATGAAATGCTCTGTCGAGAGGGAGAACTGACAATAGATGTTAATTACTATGAATTTGTTTTTTGGGGTTGTAATTTCTAAACACTGAGACCATTTATCACTGCATTCTGTGTACACCAGTACCTCCAGCTGTCTTCCGAACAGTATGGTCGCCACTATCGTATTTTTTTCCTTCGGCAGCACGATCCGAGCGTCGACCGGCATTCCCAAGATTTCACCCCTTGTGTGTCTGCATGCATGCCACATCCACACATTAATGATTACACAGTGCCCTCAACTCTTGCAGGCTAGCCTGGAACGATCCGCGTTGAGCTGCACGATGCGCAGCATATCTAAGGTTGTTTAGTGTGGACATAGCATGCAGGACATTTTTCGGCTGGATTAAATGCTATTCGGCTATACGCCATCACGAACTGATGGTATACGTTGTTGAGTTGAAACGATTCTTCTCTCCTACTAAAGATTTGGTCAATCAAATCTAAAAAATCTTCTTGGTCAGACCTTATCCCATTTGCCAGCAAGTTGATTTATCTACATTCTCTATAGTACGAAAGGTTATGCTTTTTCCTGACGAGTGCATTGACCTTATTACTATTCTTAGGGCAGCCGTAAGCATGTTGGGTTCTTCGAGTCGCGATAGGTTATATTCTAAGTGTAGATTTTGATAAAGTGTAGTTGGCGTAAATTTAGGTTTAAATTTTGTTACCAATGGTTTTCCTTCTTTGCCTTCTTGTTAATTTTCCTTCTCGCTTTTTATTTCCTTTTCCATCTTGACGGTGGTAGTCTTCACGTTGGTAACTTGTTTTTTCTTTGTCCTGTATAATCTTGGAATCCAAGCTCTCCATCTCGGTCTTCTTCTTTTCTTTCTAGGCGATGTTCCGCTTTCCACTTCTGCCACATCCGTCTCGTCTTCGCTGCTCTCTCTTTCGCTAGCCTGTTTCTGCCCACCCGCATTTTCATCTTCAGACGTTTCCTCTGGGGCTTCTTTGTATTCTGTTTGTACCATTTCTTGTTTTATGTTTTGCCAGTTGGTTATTTCACTTTCGATTTTCCTGTTGGGAATATTGGACTGTCCTCAAAGGTTCCTGATCATTTATTATCATTTTGAAACCGATTCCGTTTATTTTCTTTTTCCATTTGTGTATACTTTTAAGGACTTGAGATAGAGTTGCCCTCCAAAGGTCCATACCGATTGTCGGGATTGTGATAAGCTTTCTGAAGCTTGTTCTGCAGGTAGACAGCACATCCAGCAGGAGTTCTAGATCCTCTTGAAATATTTCTCTTGTTGATCTGACGTGAAGTATCTCTCCGTCATATCTGTTGGTACTGTGGTAAATTGTCACAAATTTATTTTCTCTCACTTCTATTGTAAAACATTTAAGTCCCTGTATATAGAATCTATCATGTGATAAGACGACTACCTGGGTGAAACCCCTCGGGAAGATCACTAAATCCGGGTTAATAAAGGCAATGTAAGTTGTTCTATTTTGTCTAGTTCTATTTGCCCAGCATTAACCTCAAAATACTCCTCCGTGCTTAGTATTTTGTCGTTGTTTAACCAATTATAAAATATTTCAGTTTTCTTTTCGTTATAATCTGTCAGTGTTTCTTGATTCCTTTATTGTCTGCACGGAGGATTTCTTTTCTTTTTCTCTTGCTCTAATCGTTCGTTGTCTTGTTCAAGAGCCATAATCATACTTTTCAGTTTCTCTCTGCATTTGGAGTTTGTATTGGGCATATTCCTGTGGTTCTTTGCTTCACACTTCTTGTTTCTTAATTTGCAGGGGACGCATGTTTCCTCTCTGTTCTTGTTTTGACAGTCGCTTTTTATGTCCTGTTTTTCACAGTGTCCACATCTTTGGTTGTTTCTGCAAAATCTTGCGATGTTCCCCAAATCATGGCAGTTTAGGCATGTTGGTACAACCAAGTAGTCCTTGATACCGGTTGATTCGAAGCCGATGTAAATTCTTGAATTATTCAGTAAGATTTCCCTGATAGTCCGATAAACCTCGATCACTAGGTGTTGTGTGTCCTTACCTTTTGGGCCTGTTTTGAATCTGGGTTTTATTAATTTTCGTTGTTCTTCTGTAATAACATGTAGATTTCTTTCCACCAGTTCTTCTACGACTTCCTTGTCCTTCATTTCTGTTGGAATGTTATATATTATCATAAGCGGGCTATTTTCTCCTTCATTATCTATGAAAAAGTTCTTGTATACTTCTTGGTATTGCATTAATTTTGCTTGGTCTTCTTTTGATGCCATTTGCAATATTAGGACCACTTTAGTTTGTACTATTTGGAAGTTAATTTTATCCCGTCAATCCAATGTTATTGAGAGTCTTAATCTTGCGTCTTTTATCGTTTCCCCCGGTTCGGGTTTGGTGATTCCAGTTAGTTTGATGGTTTTCCTGTTTTCCTCGATCATTTTTGTTTTCTGCGGGATATTATTTAATTTTTCTTTTGAGCATTTCTGCATACGTTGGCGCTTTTGGTTTCGTTGCTGGCTCGCTCTTTTGCTGTTGTAGCGCACCATTTGTATAATCTCTTCGTCTCTTCTTCTTTTTCTTCCAGCCTTCTTTCAATTTCTTCTTTTCCTTTTTCGAGATGGTGTTTACAGCTTTTTAATTCGGTTATTTTAACGGCCGCGTCTATTGGCTCTTGCCTAGCTGTATTTATGTTGTCTCCTAGTGTTACAATCTCACATGTTAGACCATTTACCTTTGTTTGCCATCGGACTATGTTTTGCTCTTGTTCTCGTAGTTTTTCGTTTTCGCGTACTAACATGCTGTTGATTTTTTCTAGCCCCGTAATCCTTCCCTGTAGAAAGGCGTTTCTCACTTTTAATTCTGAGATTTCCTCTTGTTGTTTTTGTCTTTTGGTGATTCTCCTCTTCTGGTGATTCTCTAGGTCTCTTCTTCTCTCCTTCTTTGTTGGGTGTTTTATCTCCACCTTCTTCCATTATTTTCCCAAGTTGTGTTTTGATCTGTCTGAGCGTCGGTGATTATGATCGCTGGTGCTACCCCTGTGCTACTAGTTTTGGGCTTTTGTCGATTCATTTTCAACCTCATCTATTACTTCCTCATTGAATTCTCTTTCTTCTCTTGCTGGTATTGGTTTTCCCACATTATATCTCTTTTTCTTTAGGTTCTCCTTCCATTTAGTCAGGTATGGACTGCTTTGATTCATTTCTTTTTCTTCCATTAGGTTGTTTTTATACTTCCTTTACTCTTTTGCTAGCTCTAGCATACCTGCCTTGGTGTAGTTTAGGTATGCTGCTTCAGTTTTTCTTTTTGCTCCTTTATTTGTCGTCTTGTAACCAATATTTCGCGGTACGCGGTAGTCACGTCTCGCGGTTACATACTGATATTAAAGTTTATATCACTAATAACGATGTTTACAGGATTAACCACACACTGGTTTTGGCCAACTACTAGACATCATCCCCAGGGCCGCCGATCAGGTTAAAAAACCCAGGTGGCATTTCATGCCCGGGTGGGCCGGGAGGGATTTCCAAGATGTGAGCGACACATCATGGCTAGAGGCCGGGGGACAAGGTTATTAGCCTTTTCAGACAATGTTTCGGCTCCAGGATCAGAGCTGGTCATATTGCAGAGCGGGCTTACGCGGGAAGGAGGTAACTCGAAATTTCTCTCTTGGATAAATTTTGGTTTTCACTTTAATAACTAGTGTTAGAAAATTTCTAGCGCTTGGGTGGGTTTTTCGATATATTTTACCCTGCCAGGCGATTTCAGATATGACCTGTCTCATCACAACCGTGGTGGGATAGAATAAGATAGAGTTGTAGATAAGATAGCCTTGTAGATAAAAGAGAATTGTAGATAAAATAAAGTGGTAGATAAGATAGAGCTGTAGATAAGATAGAGTTGGATATAAATTAGCGTTGTAGACAAAATACAGTTGTAGATAATTTATAGTTGTAGATAAGATAGAGTTGAAGATAAGATAGAGTTTTAGATAGGGTAGCGATGTAGATAAGATGGTAATGTAGATAATATAGAGTTGTATAAGAAACTGCGTTGTGAAAAAAATAGAATTGTAGATTAGATAGACTTGTAGATAAACCGGAGTTGTAGATGAAATAGACTTGTAGATAAGATAGAGTTCTAAAGAAAATAGTGTTGTAGATACAATAGCGTTGTATATAAGATAGGGTAGTAAATAAGATAACCTTCTATATAAAATAGAGTTGAAGATAAAATAGCGTTGTAAATAAGATAGAGTTGTAGGTAAGATAGAGTTTTAAATAAAATAGTGCTTTAGATAAGATAGAGTCCTAGACAAGATATTTGGTCGATAAATTAGAGTGGTAGATAAGTTAGTAATGTAGATAAGATAGCGTTGTATAAAAAAGAGTTGTAGAAAATAGAGTTGCAGATAACATAGAGTTGTAAACAAAATGGAGTTGTAGATGAAATAGAGTTGTTGATAAGACAGAGTTGTAGGCAAGAAAGTGCTGTAGATAAGATAGAGTTGTAGATAATATCGGGTTCTAGATAAAATATTGTTGTAGAGAGTATAGTTTTGTATATAAGATAGCGTTGTAGATAAGAAAACGTAGATGTCATAGACTTGTAAAGAAAATGGAGATGCAGATAAAATAGATTTGTAGACAAAATAGAGTTGTAGATAAGATGTAGTTGTAGGAAAGAAAGTGTTGCAGATAATATAGAGTTGAAGATAAGATAGCGTTCTAAATAAAATACTGTTGTAGGTAAAATATAGTTGTAGATAAGAAAGAGTTGTAGATAAAACGGAGTTGTAGATGAAATAGAGTTGTAGAAAAGATAGACATGTAGATAAAATAGAGTTGTAGATAAGATAGAGGTGTAGATAAAATAGAGTTGTAGATAAGATAGAGTTGTAGATAAGATAGAGTTGTAATTAAGAAAGCATTGTATATAAGATATCGTTGGAAATAAGATAGCGTTGTATATGGGATAGATTTGTAGATAAATTAGCGTTGTAGATAAAACAGCGTTGCAGGCAAAATAGGGTTATAGATAAGATAGAGCTGTAGATAAGATAGAGTTGTAAATAAAGTGGAGTTCTAGATAAAATGGTGTTGTTTACACAATAGTGTTGTAGATAAGATAGCGTTCTATATAAGATAGCGTTGTAGATAAGATAGTGTTCCAGATAAGATATAGTTCTATTTAAAATAGAGTTGTAGATCAGATTGATTTTTAGGTAAGAGAGCGTTGCAGATAAGAAATCGTTGTACATAAGTTAGCGCTGTAGATACGATAGAGTTGTTGTAGATGAGATAAAGTTGCAGATAAGATAGAGTTGTAGATAAAATGGAGTAGTAGATAAAATTGAGTTGTAGAAGAAATAGACTCGTAGTTAAAAAATAAATGTTGATAAAATAGGGTTGTAGATAAAGAAGATTTGTAGATAACATGGCGTTGTAGATAACAGCGTTGTAAATAAAATAAAGTTGCAGATAATAAAGCGTTGTAGTTAATATAGCGTTGTAGATAAGATATTGTTTTAAATACACGGCGTTACAGATAAAACTCCGATTTAAAAAGGAGTTGTAGATAAGATAAAGTTGTACATAAGATAGAGTTGTAAATAAAATGGACTTTTAGATGAAATAGAATTGTTGATAAGAAAGAGTTGTAGGTGAGATACTGTTGTAAATAAGTTAGAGCTGTAGAAAAATAGCGATCTAGAAGAAAAGTGTTGTAGATAGAATAGTATTATATATAGGATATCGTTGTAGATAAGATAGAGATGTACATAATACAGAGTTGTAGGGAACATAGATTTGTAGAAAAATAGAGTTTTTGATTAGAGTTGTAAGTAAGATACTGTTGTAGATAAGATAGAGCTGCAGATAAGATAACGTTGTAGATAACATAGCGTTGTAAATAAAGTAGAGTTGCAGATAATAAGGCGTTGTAGT
>JAGDQP010002330.1:0-105931 GCA_022664845.1 Lepisma saccharinum | reverse complement strand
TATCTATCTATCTATCTATCTATCTATCTATCTATCTATCTATCTATAAGCAATCCAATTTCGTAGGGGTGAGGTCACCAGTCGTCACCGGCTACTTAAAGGACTCGTTCACTTATTTTGCCAGAGATTCTGCCAGGATTTTCAGTTTGGTGGATTTAAAGTCAAAATTGGGAGGTTGTAAGTGGAGTTTTGCACGGTTTCTATCGATTTTTGACCATAAAAATTTAAAAATTGGGAAATGCTCTTGAGGATTTGGGTAATGACTCCTCCCACCACAGGGGAGGGAGATCTTGTGGAATAACTGCTCTTTTACTTTCATTCTTTACAGTTTACACTCCTTTACTCAACTAAAATAAAACATTCAACGAAAATTTTACATGCACTTCGTATTAAGTTTTTTTAGAAAATAGGTAATATTCACCAGTTGTCGTCCACTGATAAGCAGTGACCAGCCATGTAGATATCAATTGACGGCCATGTGTCAAACAGAATGAAAATATTCAGAAAATAAGTACTCTTACATTCAGAAATACTAGATAATTTTCATTTTGGCCTATTAGAAATAAAGTGGTTAAGTTCGTATAAAAATAACAATAGTTATCTATTTAAAATTAAAATAAAACTAATCCCATACTGTGCTGTTAAAAATACTTATATCGTTATGAAAAATAATGATTATTATGGGTGTTCGGGCTGAAGGTAGGTCCTGACGGTACCTTCAGTTTAATGTGGGTTCCGAAGCACTTGTATCCCCACCGGGAATCGAACCCGCGACCCCTTGAGTACAAGGCAGCGAGCATTATCACTCCTACATATGGGATACTATTAGGAACAACAGAAACATAAATTTAACATCACAACAAAACTACATAAGAAACACTTCTTATCGGTCACCTAGACTGACAGTAGGAACGCTTGTGAATTCTATATACCAAAAGTTGGACAAAATAATGGAGGTTAATAAATATGACTATTTGTATTGTTTATGAAATAAAGTGAAAACAAGAACATTTGAAAACCTAGAAAAACAATGCATATCTTAAAAACTCTTAAGAAACGACAGACTTTATGATGATCTTCATAACTCTCAGATAACATTTCCGGCATGTTCTAACGTAAGCAGGGTTTCCGCTAGGATTTTCAGTTTGGGGGTGTAAAGTCAAAATTGGGAGGGTAAGTGAAGTTTTGTACAGTTTCTATAGGATTTTTTTAAAGCAAAAATTGTAAAGTTTTTTTTTTTTGGGGGGGGGGTCTTGTTGAGACTTTAGGGTGAGTATATAATGCCACTTCGGTAGCTGGTAAAACTTAATATGAAGTTAAAGGTATCCAGAACATAGATATATTTTTATACGCATTTTTTAACATATATCCTGTTTTAATGATATTTGTGTGAAAATAGCCGACCACTGGTGTGTAAGCCCCTTGCCTTAGGTTGAAAATACAAGTGAAATGAACACAAATGTATTTAAAGCAGTGTTCGCTTTGTGAAGTTTCCAGAGCGGGTGAAGAAGTAGTGATATATATATTAGACGGTATTTGGGATCGTCCATATCCCAGATACGAGGAATATCTATCTATCTGTAAACAGTGCCAGGGACGATTTTTGCAGAGAGGGAGGAAACCCCAACCATCCCCCGCTACAAATCAAACACTGGTTTAAATAATAATTTTGTGGGCGATAACTACTTAATGGCGTACGCCGAACAAACATCTAACGTATTTGTTTTTAATCTATATACGCGAGATTCTTCAAAACAGTAAAAAGTTTACCAATTAAATATAATATACGAGATACTGCAATTGTAAGTATCCTTTAAAACGTCGAAGGTCAGCTTTCCTCTCTTGAATTCAAGGCTACAATCTCGCTGTTGATGCAAAAAATAAAGAAGAAGAAAAAAGAAACAGGAAAGAAAATAGAGAGTGTGCAGTGTCACGGAAGAGGAAACTATTTTTATTGACGCGGTATCATCAGTTTTTAGCACCGTAACCTCGTTGCTTGCTAGTTGTTGCACATGCATAAAAAAATGCAAGGAGGATGAAGTGTTACAGTATTAATTGCAAAATATCTCCAAAGATGGCAGCAAAACTATACTTGTGATAAGTCTTGTGCTCATTACTGCTGCCATCTACAGTCCATAATATAAACAAAACTGTTGCAACACGTTTCTTTGCACGGGTTTTATTTACAGAATTACAAGAATGATAAGCTTATAAACCATGGACTTTTAGCACCTTTGGCTAAGGCCGGCATACCTGAGGTAATAGGAAAGAAGTGACTAAGGTCTAGTCTGGAGGCCTATATCGGTATTAGCTTGGTGTGACTGAAAATAAACTATAAAAAAACTAAGGATGGGCAGGCCGTTAAGTTCGGTCTCAGAACCTTCCGGAGGGAAAGCGAACGCCCTACCAGCTGAGCTACGGCCGCTCGGTCTATAATTGGTCTTCGGTACACGCTTTTAAATAAAGATGAACAAATGTTTTTTCTTGGAACATCATGCTCCATTATACACAAACCCCATGATACAGGCAGTAACGTCGCGGACTTCGGATCGGTTATAGGTAGACACTCGAGTTTGAACTCTGCTGCCGACCATCCTGACAGAAGTTTTCCAGGGTTTCTCCCAGTTTCAGAAGGCGAATGCCGGGATGATACTTAAAGTAAGACCTTGACCGATACTTTCCTTATTCTCTATCCTACGCTATCCCAACCTGAGCCAAAGATATCTAAATGCCATAAATAAGGGGAATCACTGATCTCACAACAGTTTTTTGTCCCAAAGATGGCGGATAGTTTGTGACGTTATCAGTATGAGAAATTTAGCAACATTCCGTACTTTAAACGAATTCGGGGAGCATTGCTAGAAGATCCAAGTGCTGGTGGGAGGGAAGAGGGTATGTTATCTATAATATTATGGATGAAATAAAGCTCTTCTGATATTGCCTCATGTAACTAATGTGTATCATTTGTGTTCATATCGACATAACAGAATATTCGGAACAGCCACAGTAAAACACTTTTGCTTACATGTAAACTTAAAGTACATATATTTTACTAGTATTTGGGGTATAGTCAAATTAGGATTGTTATATTTAAAAAAGTGCAAGTCCAGGACATTTTCCGGCATTGCGAAATTCTGGAATGTCTAACAGTTGCAGAATTAGTTTGTATAAAAACTGCTGGCGAAGAAATTCTGAGGGTATCACAGGTACAAAGGATTCCCCCAATGTTTAGGTCATTTTGTACCCTGCGCGGCTCATAGACCATATTTCGCATTTTCGTGCATCACTATTAGTCCATACTGCCTGTACAATATTTTTATCGTTGCATCAAAATTTACAATCACAACTTGAGGTTTTCATTTGAAACAACAGTCCTGGGCCCTGTAAAACCCCGTAAAGAGCCCCCACTCAACATACGCTATCTAGTTTGATGTCTTTGGAATTTCTTCCCCAGTAAGTTTTCATAGACATTCATAGAGATTCATAGACATTCATAGACGTTACTAGAAAGCAGAGTTTTTGTATATTTCTATTTGCATTCATATGCTGCGTGATTGTAAATCATTTTAGACTGTTTTCAATGAAATTGTGGAGATTTTGTAGTGCATATAAATACGTAATTCAGGTGTAAGCTCATATTTGGCCGTTATTTCATATACGTAGTAGCAAATGTTTCAAGTTTTACGTTAAAAATGTTGCAATGCATTTATTTACGGAATTGAAACACATCGAAAGGTTACGTAAAGCATGACGCTACCCGAAGGAAAAAAATAGATTGATATCACACTGAAAGCACAGGTGGGATACCCTCACCGACCAAGATGTTTGGTTTTCAAAACCTCTAATGTAAAGACAACAACGGTTACATTAACTTCGGCAGCGAGCATTTTGAGGGTGTCCAACCCTTAAATTATTTTTCCACTGAACTTTGTAACTAATTGAAATGATTGTAGCTTTTATTTTATTTTTTGTAGTACAATTCAAAAATAAACGACTGCACTGGAAACAATAAAATATTTTTGCCCAAACTGCAATGTGTTTGCAGACGGAATTATTTACTGTGCTAGAGGATCTTTTACATTCATAACATCCGATATTCTAAGTCTTTACTGTCATGCATACGATTGCATGTGTGATTCTAAGTTTTCAAACAACAGGATGTTTTCAAATGACAGTTTTTCTTAATCTTACGTCCACTTCCTGCACTGTCAAGGTGAATTCGTAAGATAAATATAATTTAATTGACCAATTTTGACGCTCCAGTGCTTTTTGCTGTAAATAACTTTAAGATGAAGCCCGACATAGTGTTAAAAAAAATGTAACACTGCGATACTTCTGACCCTGCATTGGCAGGTTTTTGTAGGTCTGTACGCTCTATATAATTATTGTACAGTTTCACGTTGACTAATTAAAGGAATTTGAAGATATATTTGTAAATATTGTTGCATATGTTTAACTCCGAACTTCTCCTGGGTCTTACGCACATCTTTCTTGTTGAGGTTGTTCTCATAGACCCAAGTCATTGTCCATTCCAACAGTTCCCTCCTAAAGATTGGTGACGGTCTGAGGAACGTCACTTTAATCATTTTACTAGTTTCATTTAGGAATGAAGTCATTATATTCTTTTAATCATAATTACAAGATAGAGAATTTTAAGACAGTGATGATAAAATACATTTACACATCCTAACAAAAGAAGAAAGACAAATGCAGTTATCTTCTCAGACAGCGACTACTGTGAATATTAATGAAGACAGTACAATATCAGTTAAAACATGAAATGTCACTGTGCATATGATGACCAAATAATTGGGAGGTCTGTAGTAACGCAAGTCCTTAGAGAGGTTTAGGTAAGATTTAATTTGTGCAGCCTGAACAATAGAGAAAGTGGAGTACGCCTTAGGTTTATCAGACAGCATCAAACAGAGTAGAGAATGGTTGATTGTCATACGTAGACACTGAAGATGTGGAACAGCCGTATGATTCGTGATCGATGTTGGTAATTTGATGCGCAATGTAGTGCTGAGAATGTCGTTCCAGCACATAATATATAAATTTAATTCTAACTTCATAAATGAATGCAAGTCAAGGATACCAAAAGAGAATGAACACAATCAATACAGTCTACCCTCAGAAGACTATCACTTCAGTCTCGAAATCTCCTTTCCCCCTAACGATTTCTACCCTTGGCTTCAGTATATATGAATTGAATATCTCCTAGGACTTTATGCTTTTTTATCTGACTCTTCGCAACTTACTCAAATTCATAAATTTCTAACTGTACAAATGTATAAGGGAAACAGGTAAAACCTGAGTAGGAGAAGTTTCACAGTTGTCTTGGTGATAAAATATATAGAATAAAAGTGTAGAAAATCCGTCACGCCTAAACCACTAAACTGATCCAAATAGTTGCATCATTCCAAATGGAGGAATCAATATTTCCAATTTTGAATTACACCAATAGCGTTGGTCGTTCCCACACCAAAATTTGCATCTAGCTTCTGGGATAAGTCATAGAGAGAGAGAACCCAAGTGCAGCAGGTTGCAAGTAATTGGGTTTCCAACTGTTTGAAAGTTCAATATTTCAAATAACTTCCACACCGGTGGCTGTATCTGCACCAAACTTGATATTTGGCTACTGGGACAGGTCATAGAAATAATACGGGCTCTGCAATTTCTATATGAATTATATGAACTTAATAGGACTCCATTTTCATGTATATGCTGCCTAGAACTTGTATTCGAAAGAAAATAATTTTATTCTCTGTGTTGAAAGCGGTCTCTTGTCTGGTGCATTGGAATATTAAAGAAATCCTCTCATGCTGAATTCAAATAACAAAAGCAGATGAATACAGAAAAATGAAATAAAAAAAATATATAGAGCAAGTTGAAGAATATAAATTGTGTTTCTGTTGAGCTATTTAAGCTTTTGGTAAAAATAAAACTTTATTTACACACATTCATTGAAAGATATCTAACAACATATTAAAAAATCTTTAAAATTGAATGAAATGCAGAAATAACTTTTGGTATTTAGAAGCGGGTAATGTTACTCTAAAACAAGAGGTTATACTTACTACCCGTTAGAACTAACACAATATTTAGTAAATTGCTATTCAGAAATCTAAGAAGATGTTTATTATAAAGTGTATAATTCTTGATATTATTTATGTTACAGATTACCTCACACCGCAAGACGAAGACTTCGACTGGCAAGAAGAATATAATTCTTCAAAGCAAGCCATTCTTGGTCAAGAATTTGAAGTAGGCCGAGAGGCTGAATACAACGACCAATCACTACATGCAGACTTTTTCAAACAAGATAATAGTAGCAAATATTCATTGAAAAATAAGATTTCATCTGGAGAAACCTCTGGCGTTAACAGATTAAGTTCACAAGAAAAACTGACATGGGATAAATCACGACCTGGAGAAACCTCTGGCATTAACAGATTTAGTTCACAAGAAAGACTGACATCGGATAAGTCACGACCTGGAGAAACCTCTGGCTTTAACGGATTAAGTTCACAAGAAATACTGACATCCTATAAGTCACGACCTGGAGAAACCTCTGGCATTAACAGATTTAGTTCACAAGAAAGACTGACATCGGATAAGTCACGACCTGGAGAAACTTCCGGCATTAACATATTAAGTTCACAAGAAAGACTGACATCGGATAAGTCACGACCTAGGGAAACCTCTGGCATTAACGGATTAAGTTCACAAGAAATACTGACATCGGATAAGTCACGACCTAGAGAAACCTCTGGCATTAACGGATTAAGTTCACAAGAAATACTGACATCGGATAAATCACGATCTGCGACAGAGTCTGGTGAACAGTCTTCAGAATATAACCCACTATTTCCTTTACCAAAATTTCCTCAATTTGGATCACTATCTAGACCGTCTGTTGTTCCCGAATCTCCATATCTCAGTTCGTTTACTCGAGAACCTACATCGCAAATAACTTCAAGGGAGAAAAATCCATCGTTTGGATTTAATGGTGCAACAAACCTACCATTTGCAATTGAGAATCCACCTAAGCTCTTTTTCGACGCACAAATACCATCCAAATCTGGATCACTATCTAGACCGTCTGTTGTTCCCGAATCTCCATATCTCAGTTCCTTTACTCGAGAACCTACATCGCAAATAACTTCACGGGAGGAAAATCCATCGTTTGGATTTAATGGTGCAACAAACCTACCATTTGCAATTGAGAATCCACCTAAACGCTCTTTCGACGTACAAATACCATCCAAATCTGGATCGCGATCTAGATCGTCTGTTGTTCCCGAATCTCCATATCGCAGTTCTTTTACTCGAGAACCTACATCGCAAATGACTTCACGGAAGGAAAATCCATCGTTTGGATTTAATGGTGCAACAAATATACCATTTGCAAATGAAAATCCACCTAAACGCTTTTTCGAGGTACAAATGCCTTCCAAATTCACCTTATCACCAGAATTGGAATCACAGTTGCGGGGATTCAAATCAAAATTACCCTCTGAAACGTCTTTAGGGGTGCAAATACCATCCAAATTATCCTTAGGTTCACAAGAGGACGAATCATTTCCTAAATATACCCTATCAATGTCAGCTCCTAAACTCCAAATCCCTTCAGCCGATTCACTAATTAAATCTATACTGCAAAACGTTTCTGCAAGCGAGAGAAGTTCAACGGAAGAACCCGCTCCTGTTACTTCAGCAGAAACTTCAATACCAGAATATGAGGTAATTCCCAAGACATTATTCCAAGAAGAAACAATGACAACAACTAAAAGCATTTACAAGGAATCTCAAGAAGAATTTCCAATTTCTCCATTATCAGGGTCATCAAAGGAATCTTCAAGCCAGTCTCCAGAAATATTTGCAGACTCTATAGCAACAGAAAAACCCCAAGACTATTATTCTTATCCAGAATATCCTGAGGACACCATTGCACACAATCACAAAACAATAACTACAGAGAGTCCCTATCCCAAAAAGATGAGTGTGTCTAAAATGCGTTCTCGTAAACAGTCTCCCAAAGGCGAGGAACGGAAAGAACCATTAACAACAGAAGCACTACCACAACAAACAGAATCATGTTCACAGTGGTGCGGTTGCCAGAGTAAGGATTCACCACAAGCAGAGAAAAGTAAACTTAAATATTTTGAAGTGAAACGTAAAATAGAAATCAGACAATACAAAGCATTAATGAAAGAACACGACTTTAAGAATAAATTGTATCTACTTGATTTGCAAATTAAATCTTTAGAATTGAAAATCAAGGAAGTAGAATTACAAACTAGGGAGAAAGAACTTAATCTTCGCGGTACAGAACTCAACATAAGGGAGGTTGAATTAAATAAGTTAGTAAAGCGTAGTCGTGATTTCGTCAATTAAATTTATTGTTTAACATGTTTTGAAATATCAAAATTGTTTGTTACCCTAATATCCATAATGTTTTGGCTTATGAAGTTTCTTGAACAAATTTATGAATCTTTTAAATATTTCGTTAGGAATTAAGACAGTATCAATTAAAGTTTCAAATTGGTTTATTAGGCATTCATACATTATTTGATTCTTCTTAGGAACTGTTTCAATGTTTGTCGTTCTGTGAATTTATATGTAGTATTTCTGCAAGTAGATGGTTATTATTAATCGAGTAAGGTAAGACTGATTTGATTGTTACGTGGAAGGGTATGCTTTCTATTCTGTCATTTCGTAGCAAAATAAATTTAAAAACCTGAAGAAAATATTAATGCGTTAACTAACTTTCGAATTGATTGTGTACATTTTTTAACTATTGATATATGAACGAAATTAACTTTTAGCTTTAGAAAAAAAAATACGAGTACGACGTGAATTTGATGTGCATGTAACCTACAAAATGTTTAGGCACTACTTTCCTAAAAGGTGCCTATTTTAAAAATAAGAAAAATATAATAAATTAGTATCACAACGTGAACCAACGATGTGCCAAACTAACAATATACTTAAAGGATATTTGGTGATAGACCAAATATTTTATTTGAGGTATGATCATTCACAGTATCTCTCTAACATTAAAGCTAATGCTACACAGGATTCATGGTCAGCGCATGGACTATATTTACAATTCTAGGAACAGAAATATAATTTAAATCGTTTTCTAGGTGAATCGTTTTCTAGTACTTTTCCCTATTTATCTGTCTGCAACTAGATTCTCATTCCCTCGCTATTTAGAAGAAGTTAGGTTAGGTTAGATTAGTTTTATGTTAGTTTAGGTTACGTAAGGTTAAAAAATACCAAAATGTTGGCGGGAAAAAACAGCGATCTGTTACAAATGTTGATTCCTTTTTGTTAACAAGTTAATGGTACATAAACTAAATATAACACAAGTAATGTATGTAATCATGCTGTTATTAAGTTAATTCAAATAATTA
Source organism: Lepisma saccharinum (assembly GCA_022664845.1). Lineage (NCBI taxonomy): Eukaryota > Metazoa > Arthropoda > Insecta > Zygentoma > Lepismatidae > Lepisma > Lepisma saccharinum. The sequence goes on along the minus strand of JAGDQP010002330.1, from coordinate 96,512 downwards.
ATCTTTGTAAAGAACTAAGCTAAGAATACCATACAGATGTATCCTGTACTTTACATAGGCCTAAATAAAATTTAATTTCTTATTCTCCCTCTTATATTTATATATGTTCATATTGTTGTTAAACTTTATGAAACATTACGACATGTTCCTTTTACTTGGTCTTGTTTCAATAATGAAACAATTCAAGAGTACAGGGAGAGAAACAATGACAACTAACTGCTTTTAATGTTTGATTCCAAAAGCGGAAATAAACCTCATGTTATAGCGGTTTTTGTAATATGGAATACATGGGAGTAAATGAAACAGTTAAACCTTAAAATTCGTTTTACGAGAAGTCACCTTTCATGGACTTCTCCTTACTTTCCATGTACTTTTCAATTACGAATAATTTATTTTTGTGTTAAATTTGACCAAATTGATATATAAATATCAATCTTTACATAACGATACTAAACTGCTGAATGAGGATCTGAAGCTAGACAAAGAGGAAATATTTTATCTTGTTTGTCCAGTTTTGGTTTAATCACAAATGAACCAAACGTTCAGTTGTAAGGCAATATTTTACAATTCTTCTCGCTGAGTGGTTTGTTTCTTGATTTATAACCAAACTTTCAATTGTAAGCGCAAAGTCGATGCTTAGCATGGGGAGAAAATGAATCAATCTCAACAAATCAGAAACATGTATTGAACGAAAATTGTGTTTGCGGGACTTCTATTCTAACAAGATGGTGGAGTGAAAACACGACGTCATCGGGTTTATCAGTGTTGTCAAACAGGAATAACGTTTAAAATTTGTAAAGAGCACTACGTCGTGTTATTGGTATACCCCGGTGATGGAAAACAACATACATAAGCACACATTCCAGTGCTAGAAACTATGAATAAGACACGAGATGCAATACTCTAGGAAAATACGTAGTTTGTATAAGATCACAAAAACCTTTCCAGGTATGTGAATTGGAATGTTTGTGTCTCTTGTAATGCAGTGAATTGTTCGTCGAACGTGTTCTATCCACATGTCCGGAAACAAAAGGTTTTGGATACTATTAATTTTCCTAGTCGGCTATCTTGAATCTTGCTCGATGTTTCAAATGGGAAGGGAATCATGGAACATTTCAATCTGAGCTAGAAGTTTACCAGAAATACATTAGTGAAGTCAGTTTTCCTATAAATGTAGTTTTGAGAGAGAGAATGACATGTAACAATACTATGCGTAGTTGATTGAAAAGTCTGGGAGTACACTGTTCTTGAAACAGCGCAAAAAAATGAAACCCGAAAGGACAAGTAATGAGTATTGGGGATCGCATCACCTACTGAGTACTATTTGAAAAAAAACTAATTTATTACATATTTTTCTTTAATTCACAATGGCTCATCATGTTCTCAAATTTTGCAACGTTAATTTAACTCATTTCCCGACGTCATACAACGATGACATTTTGCACAGCGACGTAAGTCGGGTGACAATACAATATTCCATTGTTACTTTCATACATATATGAATTTTTCAATATAAAATAAACACTAGCATGCAACGATGTTGCGTTTGACTGGTTGTAGAACACTTTAGGATATGGGTGATATGATCAACTTGAGAAAAAGTATCCGAACACAGAAATAACTCGAAAAAAAAAACAATAAAGAAACTTTTTAGAAACACACTTTTCTGGAACAATTCGTAATAAAAGTGAAAAATAATTTTGTTTATGCATGAATAAAAAGAAAAGTACGGGTCACGCCAATTAAAGAATTTATAAAGTGACTGTATATGAGAGAGCGCCCTATGCTTTTCTTTTGCAGTCATGCATAAACAAAATTATTTTTTACATTTTAGCACGAATTGCTTAAGAAAAGTATGTTTTTAAAAGTTTTTTAATATTTTTTTTGCTGATTTCAATGAAAAGAAGTTGCATAAAGGGAGAAATATTTCCGGGGTACACATCCAAAGACGAAAAAAAACACATATAATGTCGAAATAGCAGATCAACAGAATTGAAACGGGTAAGTATTAACTAAACAGTTGAAATTAGTTGGATTATAATATCTCAACGACTTGTCAGCAATCTGGTAGCCTAGAAATAAAGCAACAACGAAGATGGCGGCAACGAGACAAGAACTCGAGTAATCTCGGATAGAGTCGAGTACCTTAACTAACTTACCTAACGACACTAAATACGTCAGATTTCTTGCTAAATATCGAGCAATTTTGATACAGAAGTAAGATAAAACATGTACAAAAAATGTGTGAAGAACATCGTGACAGAAGAAATACACAGCAAATGTTTAATATTGATCTTGAGAAAGGCACGGAAACCTTTCGACACTTCTTGTGAACAGAACTAAGACCAAAGTGCAGAACAAGTTTAGAGAGAGTGTATTATTTTCACTCTGAATTTGAATTTTATTTAAGGCCTTTAGGCATCTAAGGCTCAGGCCTGGGCAGAGCAGGGGAAAGGATTCGGAAAGGTATTAGCAAGGACCTATGTTGAAGGTGCCATCCTGGCATTCACCTGGTGCGACTAAGGTAAACCCTGGAAAGCTACTTCTTTGGCTTGGTTAACCGATGATTTCAAAAACCAAAACAAGAAGAAAAGCAAGCACAACTAAGTTTATTGTTAAACCACAAAAGGGAGGATCCAATAATAACGTACTGATGTGCATATAGAAAGAATATCGCGGCAAAGAAAGATTTTTATTATGAATTTGAACATTGGAAGGCCTATCAGAAGTAAAGGTGAAGAAATAATCCGAGCAGAATATGTCCAATATCACAGGAAATCATACAATATAGAAATATAACGTGGAAAGGTTGTGATGTCATAACATTAAAATTGACCGTGTGAATGGACATTGATGGTCAATTCAGTTTCTCTGTACCTGTTTTCGTTTAAGTACCAGCATGCATTTGAACGTGAGCGTATATCGAGCAGAAATACCAGAAGGAGAATCCCAAATAAATTTCTCTCTATACCTATTTTCCTTAAGGATCTTGAAGAAAGGTGTATTAGAGGCTAAGTTCATATATTTTAAATGTTCAACATTCAACGTTATCGTGCTACGAAATTAGAGACAAACGGATAAATCAAGGTTTCTCAGCCCAAATTCTGAAGTCACTTTCTCTCTACTTTCGATAAGGGTAAAACTTTAAAAGCCGCTAACTGAAATCAACATCTTTATATTTTCAATCCTCCTGATACTCATTTTGTTCAATCGAACCGTTTCCGAGATAGCCGACACCCAAATTGACACCATCGGATTTTAAGACGTCATCTGAAATCTACATCAGTCCCCGTCTGCTTATATGAGTATGGCATTGAAAAATTTTGACAGAATCAACAACACAATATGGAATGTAGATGAAACTGAATACTGGTAATGTTTAACAGGATTTTTAAACTCATATTTCAGTGATTTTTGTTTTCTTTTTTGAATGAAAGCAGAACAACGTCGTGAAGTTATCTTTCTTAGCAGAGCACAAACAATCAAATCTAGCGCAATCCTTTGTGCTTCGTCCCTGGCGATATTGCCATAACAGTTTCATTTGTCTACAATGCATTTTAAGGATACGAGAATTTAAATTTCTTCAGAACATGAATCTTAAAAGCTTCTAATTCGAAACTGCATTTGTGGCTATCATTTGACAAATTATACGACACTCAATTTTGAGGGGCCAGCTTCATAAATTTCGAAACGCAATTTACGTAAATAATTTGGAATTTGCTTATGTTGGATTTGTGCTCAATTTGTCAAAAAAAATGCGACATTAAATTTGGAATAATACGGATATTATCGGCATTCAGTTTCATTAAAGTCCATGTTGCGTTTAGATTGTCTAAGAACTTTTCAAAAGAGAGCATTTAACATGTTTTCAAACGTGGAAATAGAACCTGATGAAGACTTGAGACGGCGGCTTGAAACTTAAAATTCCGGTGGTGCAAATTTTAGGTATCAGTATCTCTGAAACGGGGCGCTTGCACGAAATGGGATTAGCGTCAGTCGATCCAGGAGGCCATAAAACATAAAGATACTGATTCGAAATGATGATTTCACTTGCACAAAATGGGACTAGCTAATCGAATCAGGAGGAGCTCAGGATGCGCCTTAAAACTCTCCCTTTAGTCTACTTTCCTTGCCTGAGGCACTAGCCTGCATTCCAGAAAGTCCACGTTATATTAAAAGAAACTAAAGAAAAGTTTGAATCCTCTAAAACTTTGAAGAACTGCTGAAATTACTTGGAGAATTCATGAGATAATTATACATATTTATCGAAATAATGGTGTCTCATGTCCTCCAAGAGATGAATGCAGCTTCGATGAATATAAATTGACAAGATGTGTGTAAACTGACATTTAGTGAAGGCGATATAAATACATAAATTATAAATATAATGAATCAAAGCAAACCTTATTTAACTTTTCCTTCATATGAAATCAATCAGTGTTAACAATTTTCATGCACTTCGGAAACACAATATGATATTGAACAGATACAAATATTTTAGAAAAGACAATGCAGATTTTTATTCATTTGGTTAAACAAGATAAGAGAATTGTATACTCGCGAATAAACATGTATTATTATATAAACAAATGAACTTGCAACATCATTCCAAATAAATCTGCTAACGTTTCTGGAAATTTCGAATCATTTAAAATATAATTCTTGTTGCGTTATAAATACGTATATTTCAAACTAATGAAGAATCATGGTGAATGCATCTTAATATATATATATTCTCGCGAGAAAATATTTTACAATTGCATTTGAAGTTACACAAATTAATGCAACGTAGAGCTTGGTACAAGTTCATTATCTTAGCATTTTCGTCATGGCAATTCTCTTCCTAAATTTGCTAATCCTGATGCTAAGAGAGGCCTCGCCTCAAATTGATTTGAAGTCAATGACTTTGCGGAGAATAATTTTACACAGTAAGTTTTGTTGCACGATTTTTTATTTATTTAGATTTATATACCAATCGAATATAGTGTATTATATTATTATGTTTTAAATAAACTTGAACTAATTACAGAAATCCATCTAATTTTTTAAAAAAATATAGAAACCAGAGAACCATCAGGATGAGAATCAGATTTCAGACCAGGACAGGGTGTTCATGATATAATGGTGCAAATTTCGGGAAGATCAAATCAAGAAAGAAATCCTTTCAAGAAATTCGTTAAGTTTTATAAGCCATTTAACCCAGATCTCTGAATTATCTGTGATTTTAGTACCCGAGGTAGTCTAGGTCCGAATTAACTAGGATAATCACGAGTCTATTGTAGTTTCGGAACTACAGGCGTTCAAAGTTATGGCAGCATCGTCAAAAATGACGTCATATTTCGACAAAGCGGTATCGTCTTGGAAAATCACATTCGAAGTAGTTCCCAATACATTTATTTATGTTTATGATTGGCGAATACAGCTTAGAGGGAATTTCTATGCTTACTCTATTAAAAACAATATTTTAATTCCTTGACCTGTCTATGCGGCACTCTCTTAATCACAAACAATGCTTAAATATCGGGTACTACTTCGAGTGCGATTTGTAAAGCCAATACCGCTTGTATCACTGTATGTCAGTTATGACGTCATTTGTGACGAAGTCACCCTGATTTTGAGCGCCTGTATTTCCGAAACTAAGGGTAATCTTGTATTTCTTCAAAGAATCATTTTTTTTCTTGTTTTGATCTTGCAAATAACTACCTCTCGAAATTTGCACCATTATTCCGAGGATACAATGTACAATGTGAACATAGTTATATTCAAGAAAACTAGAACTAAGAGACTTTCATTCAGAGAAATGGACAATTTAAAACGAGATAAACAATTAATTATTTTCCTAATCTGGTAATTTAGGTAGGAAAGTATAGGATTAAGTTTTCAGTGCTATCATCAATACATAACTGGAACAAGCAGCTACACCCATAACATTTGGAAGTTATCATAGCAACCAAGACTACTGTCCTCCTTCGAACCAACTCTTTACTCAAGAGGTTTGGAAACAAATGAAGAGTACAGAGGAAGAGCAACCAAAATCCATTTTTGAAAGTTAAGAAAACATGTAAGCACCTGTATTTCAATTTCTTTCTATCCTTTAGGCACTTTGGCATAGGGCGATAGTGAGTCAGAGGACCAAAAATAAATATAAATTGAAGTGCTTACTTCTTAAAATATGTGTTTTCCCACACCTTTCAGAAATGAACTTTGATTGTCCTTCCCTTGTACTCTTCAAATTGAAAGATACAAAACCACTGGACCACGGGGACACTCACACCAACCAAAACCAAAACAAACTGAACCGTGTCGCCAGAGAACAAAAAAGGCTCAAAACGGGATAAGCGCCGGGCAAAAACAGCCTAAGTGCTGAACATGAGAACACTCTGGACGCTTCCCAGTGAAGCCTCACCAATCTTCACAACTAGAAGGTGCCACAATGTGTGTCTTTCCCCTAAAGAAGAGTAAGAAAGAAAGAAAGTGAACTTCACTTTCCAGTGGACAAAGTGGGTAACGCTCGTGAAGAGTCAACAATGACACTCAGACTGGAAGCCGGCCAGCTGGACCAACTCAAGCAGGTCACTCGAGAGCTATGTCACGACTTCACCAGCCAAGGTCATGCCATACGACCACATAACGTACGAGAAAAAAATAAAGCATCAAACTATTAAATCAAAATAAGCATCATCTCTTATCACCATGACACGCCAGTACCGGAAAATCCCGAAGAGGGAGCACACGATTACCGAAGGATAATAAAAATCCGAAATATAGTACAGATATAGACATGAGCATAAGCGATGGAAAAAAGGGGGGAGGCAGAGATGGAAAGAATTCCCCACCCCACCAGAGAAGAGAGCGCAGAGAACAACCCACATAACCGCATGGAAAATGTCAGAGTAGTCCAAGCCTCCGTACACACAGTTCAGACTGGAGGCGATAAATGGAAATTTATCCATAAACTTACTCAAGTCATCGAAGTTAGCATAAAAACTCAAATAAGAGAAAAGGTGGCAAAATTAAAACATTCTGAATCTCTCAGAACAACGAGCAATTACTAAACGCTCTCGCGCACCAGTAATGGACCACGCACTACAATAGAGCCTACAGTTGAAAACTGCACTAGTGACATTCGCCGTATTCTAGCGGAAAGAGTAGGAGAAATAAAAGTTCTAACATACTACCTATCCCTCAAAAGACAGTGATGTTGTCCGCTAGTGTACAAGGTCACTATAGCAAATTTTGAACTCAATATTAACTTGAAAATCCATAAATGAAAACAACACTAAAGTTTAATGTGCGTGCACTCTACCTTAATACGAATTCAATTCAATTCACTAAAACACTTTACTATACGCGATAGTGTAAGCTCAAAAATATATCTGCATAAAGCATCATGGTTCAAATTACCCTAAATATTAGCTACCACTACACGCGATTTCAATATAATGTTTAAGCTCTTTTTATCCATTGTTTATTTCAACAAAACGACAGAAAGATCAAGTTACTTAACACAAATTACTCTAAAATTCATATTTTCATATGCATTGAAGTTCATTTGTACGAAAAAAAATATCATTTGTATTTGAGTTGAAATTAAGATCTCTTGAGGAGAGAAAGCCGACAGTTCATAAATTTGGTTTGAAAAAAACACTATTCAGTCGATGAAAATTCATTCAGTTATACTGTGGTTGAAATTTACGCTTTGACAAAATCGTTTCGTTTAAAACTTCAAAATTGCTTGTATGTAAAATTAATACGACAATTCACTGTTTTATACGTAGAAGATATCGATGGTATTAACAAATATTTGAAACTTCTGACCCTTTCCAACTGTATCACTGTCACTAGAACATATGGGTCAATTCCAATATGAACACTTTTCAACATTACATCATAATATGACAAATCAAGTTTTCTGACATTTTATCGGTGTTTCGAAATAAATATTTGAAATTTCGTACTATAAAATTTGATATTTTTGGGTTTAGCGATCATACAGTTTTGAAACTGGTTGAAATTTAAATGTAAATAAACGGTACGTAACCAAAGAAGACGAAACAGGGTGCAGATACTCAACCGATGCCAAAAGAATAAAATAAATACCGTGAGCTCATAGTAGTAACTTCTCGTATGAGTAGCTAACGAAATTCATTTGCTTAAAATGAGTGCATAAAGCACAATATCACTTAAAATCATAAAACATTAAACAAATAAGGAGAGAAACCATAGATCTGTAAACGGCTATCGGCAGCATTCGGCTGCTATCGGCAGCAGCTAAATCACAGCATTACGGCATTGGTCATCCCATATTCCCTTACCTAGTTTACTCAAACATGTCGAAATATTTACCTTGCACTAGAAACTTAACATCAAAAATATTATACATAGTGCACAAACAATTTTCACTGCCTAAAACAGAATTTAGATGTAATAAATTTATGCTCGAGAAAGTCCAAAACACAAAAGATGTAATTATTTACTGAGATTCAAAAAATGTCTTCTTGTTGTGCATCCAACAGATCGGAAGATGGCACGACGAAATTTTCAAACTTAAAAATTTATTAATTTCTTGGGTAAGCGAACATGGTTCTTCTCAATATTTAATTAATTTTGTTATTACCTGGGCAGGAGCACTGATTTAGATACTAAACGAAGGTTTAAAGTATACTAAAAAACTTTCTGGAGAATCAGTGTTCTGTAACCTCTTGTTGTCGCATCTTGTACTCGTATATCTTTAACAAGGAACGCTTCCTTTCTCGACAAAAGACGTTAGCAAAGCGGAAGAACAAACTAAATCCTAGAAGCAGATCTCGGTTTCAAACCAAAACTAATAATACCTGAATTTTGGCACACTGAATGAAATTTCAAAAGCACAATACATCTTAAAACAGGAAATAAATGATATATTAATTAATATAAGAAAATTAATGACTTTAGCGAGCAAGGAATTCTGTTAGCGGGAAGATTTGCCAATTATATAAACCCACATACTTGAGACGAATTGAGATTTGGTCCTGTCAGAGATCACCCAATCTGAAAATAAGTAACAAAATGAAGAGGAAAGAAAAAAACGTCACAAAGTAGTTTAAGAAGTAAATCCTTACGCCAAGAAAACTAAACAGAAGAGAATCAAAAGATTAATCCATTGCTCGAAAACATGGAGAAAAAAAACTGATGACATCACGATCACGACAGTAAGAATCCTTTCGGCTTTGAAGCTCAACATCGGAAAAATCCGTAATCATGATAAATAAAACAAATGGAACGGAGCTTCAAGGTCTGTTACAAAATGATATGTTCAACCTGTTAACATTAATTTAACACAATACCACAAGTGTGAATAATGATTAACCAACCAGAGGCCTTGTTGCATGCAGCTCCTTAAATACTCCTCCTTCTCAGTTGCTGTAATGAACTTCAGCAAAGTTACAGGAATCAAAGAAAACCATTTCTTTTTCTCAAATCCAAAAATAAATTTAAACAAAAATAATTCCAACTTTAATTGCAGTCATAAACATCAATTCCTCCATGTTTACTGAGTTTCACTACAGGAATAATTCTGTCACAGAGTTAGTTAGCATCCAGAACCCTTTAGACATGGCCTAGATACAACATCCGCACAGCACAAAAAATCAATGTTCTGTCTGAAATAAAAAAGAATTTCAACAGCTACTCTAGCTAAAAGTAGTCGACAACAGAGATGATTCTGATTTAAATTAGAGTTTATTTCTATTTTTGAATTTCTGTAAATAATAGAAATACTTTATTAAAGAAACTAATTTGAGTTTTATTACTTAACAAAAATATTGGAACAAAGTTGTGGAGGAAACATATTCCTATCTTGAATACTTTCTTTTACAATCAACAAAATTATTAACGAAGTTATCAGACTAAAGAATTCTCCAATATAGAACTTCACTTTCGATGAGTATTCTCAATTAAATTTTGATGAAGCAAGAATAGCATTAAGGTAACCCATCCACTCACACAACCACACACGAAAGTATCAGCAGACCTTCATTTTTAAACATTAAATCCAGAACTATCAAATGTGAATTTTACAGATTTAACAATTAGCCCAAGGTGTTAATTATTAAATTTAATATAAATCTAACCTGTCAGTTTAAGAAAGATTTAACCAATTCAATCACTAATTTAGTTCCCAACATGGGTTCAATGCCGATTTCAACACGCTGGCACAAAATGCACCCAGGGTTTAAAACAATTATCCTGGATTTCACACTAGTCTCCAAATAGATTGATTTAATAACAATTAACGGGGTTATATGAACACAAGTGTCTTAAAGTTTGTCTGTTAAGTAATTATAGTTTATAGTTCAGCTCAAAACCTTCAAACCAACTTACTTAACAAAATATCTTGTTTTATACAAAAACGAACTAACATCAATTCATAATAAATGATTCGCTTTCTTATTTGTTCAAATGTAAGTTGCTTCTCACAATTTTTGCTTCTGCATTAATTTCTTAGCAATAATTCAAATAAATTAAATAAATAAGGATAACTTATTTAGTAGAAAAATCAATATTTGAAGCGAACTTCACATTTTACTTAATTACGCCACCATGGAATTTGAAATCAAGACCAATAATTTTCTTACTTTATTTTACGAATTATGTATGATTTAGATCACACGAGTAAGAATGTTAATAACGTTACGGTTAACATACTAATTCACAAAAGTTAGAAGATTAAACGAAACTTTTAACTGAATGTGGTAAAGGTCAAAGCGGTTAAACCTCTATTTAACGCAATTTCCAACTGTACAATTATTGCTGTCTGATAACCAAGAATTTAGCAACACTTTTAAATTAGAACACACGATTTGCACCTGAGTTATCAAAATATTAACTTAATTAACTAAATTGTTAGGCACTGAATTTATGCACTGCTTACAACCAATTTTACCTTACAGATTTTATTTTTAAAGTTGCTTTAAACGATACTTCTTGGATGGAATTGAGAACCTCAGATTTAATGCTTTTTGATTAAGCCATTTATATAGGATGATATTACATAATCTCAATCACACTTCCGACTCCAGTCGACAAACAAAAACTATGTGTGACATCACATTTCATCCATACCATTACAACACAACTCGTCCTTCTAGATATGAATACGAAGGAAGAACCCACAGAACCTAGACACATTGTATGTCAGAGCTAACACAAGCTTCCCGATCCTTGTACTAGTGTCTGAGGAAAACTCATGGAGACAATGCGACAAACACTCTCGCGCAGGCGCAGAGTTTCTTAAACTATAAGAAACACTGACAAGAGTTTGATCGGAAATTCCTACCTTGGTATGATGATTAACGTATTGGAAAGCTGATCCAGAGTTCTAGGGATAAAAATCCTGGCATGGTTATTTTCACATATTTTTTTTTTTTTTTAAGAAAAATAATTTCTTTTTTTTATGTATATACACATTAGGAAATTTAATAAAGTTAGTCACCAAGGTTTAGGTAAGTCAGGTTCGATGGTTTCGTATTGCACACGTGATTCGCACAGATATATTTTTTGCATATTAGACGCATATGTTCTTGGCACCTAGTACGTGTACTGCATCCTAACAGCAGAACTCCAGAAACAAATTACTAGCGCATTCTTTAATCTTTCTTCCCGGAAGAAAGCAAGATCAAATAATAAAAGCTAACTAAATCAGAGTAGCCAGAACACGCTACCCTAAAACTAGAACATAGATCTATAGGCCTTTAATTGAATTATAGCCTTTAGGTATCCAGAGTGTTTATATACGGGCTTTCTTCCAAGTCCACAGAATGTCAATCGTGTTGGCTCAAAGCATTTTAACGGAGGATGTTCGATTTTAAAAAAAATAAATAATTTGCTATATCTTTAGGCAACTTTGGCTCTGGTCGAACGAAGGATGCTGTTAAATTATACTTCCCAAGAAAAAGTCGAGCAGATGGTTTATGAAACGTTACTACAGAGAATCAGAACACTTTCAATTTCAAAGATGTTGAAGCAAAAACTACGAAATAGTTTCTTGACTATTATTCTGATTCACGTTGTAACTATCGTTCAAATCTGCATTATTCCCACCTCATGGAAACATAAAGCTATGATTCGTCCACTCATTGTTCTTCATTCAGAAAACAATATTCTTCTGTAGTTAGTACCGATGCCAAATGTCCCCTTTACTACAGCTGTCATTCTAAAATGTACGCACTATAGCTCAAAGGACTTGCTTACAACGAGCGTCTGATTGCTAGCACCAGTCCTTAGACAATATGCAAGCATATTCGTAAACACTCATTCGGAGTAGAAAGTATCCGGTCACGTGTTTTGACTCATGGGCGTGTCGTAGAGCAGTAGACATAAAGAACATTAAAAATCCACCACTGAAAAGTTGGCGTTGTAGAATTCTGGCTACCGCATCGGACTGCTAATCCGGTCACCCGGGTTCTGTCCTCAGCGGCGAGATGTTTTATTTTTTTAAGATAAATAACTCTCTTTTTTATACATATATGCATTTTAAAATTTTATAAAGTTCACTAACCACCTAACCTAATCCAACCGCACGCCACCCCCCCCCCCCAAAGTAGACATTATAGACCCCCAGGTTTGCTCTGGTCAAGGGCGCCGATTTCTCTGTAAGTTTGGGGGGCCCATCAGATATTTTTTTGTTTCTCGGTGAGGGTCTAAGAAGGCACATATGATACAAATCCAATTCAGATTTTGCCAAATATTGTATATTCATAAAGAAAACACGTATAATAGTATACATATAGCCATTATGAAGGCTTCCCCAGGCCCAGCTATTACAGAATTTAACAATGTTTGTATAACGTTGAAAAAATTCACTAAAGCATATTATGTTCTAACTAATAAGAACGAAGTTTCTGCTGTTACTAGAAAATAAACTTAGGAAATAACTAATGTTAGTATATGCAGAGGAGTTATCCAGCTTTCCCAAATGTGGTTCTCTTTCTGGCCTGCTCATCCTTCCGCCGCGCTACTGCTTTATTTGACATTTGTTTTTTTAATTCTCTGTTCTCGATCTCGACAGGCATGGTTCAAGAAGCTTCTGTCTCACCTACAGTGAGAAAAAAATATTTGGACAAGTTCAACAAAGAGGAAATGCAGACTTATCACACGCAAATCGTGGCTCATTTCGAAATATCTTGCCTGTTTATGATAATTTGGATACCTTAGATAAAATGATATAGAAATAACTAGTACTCGATACACCTGCAAGGTAACAGGCAACGAAAGAGTGATAACTACGTAAATTCATGGCAAAAAATGTATTTGGACAACCCCATATTACTCTCGTAATAAATGTTCTAGGAATTCTTTTGTGTACAAGAGCACTCTGCGTAGTGTTTTGAAGCAATCCACACCGTGTCAGGCATAAATAAGCAGCATGGGAAACAAAGTAAGTTGAACAACATTGGAACTACTCACTTTAATTTCAAATTACGTGCGAAAGGTAAAAGGTATTGAGACATAGAAAAGCTTGTTGGAAAGCCATGCTATACCGTTAGATACATCATAAAGAAACATAAAACAGAATAATTATTGGAGATTCGTTCTGGTCAACTAAGGAAACTAACTGCCCGAAATGAAACCTACATTCTTCATTCTGTGAACAAAACTCAAAGAATTAGTGCTAAAGACTTGGTTACTTCACTTGCCCAGGATTTGCAAGTTAATGTTACAGATGTGTAGATGTGAACAAAATAATTGGCATTTAGAAGATGTATAATCAGAAACAAAACATACATATCAGAAGAAAGCAGAAAGAAGAAGTTCTAATTTTCCAAGAAATATCAATATGAGTGCCTGGAATTTTTGGAAAAAGTTTATTGTTTTTCTAGGATGAGACTAAGATAAACTTGTATTGTAGTGATGGATATCAGGACGTGTGGTGAAAGAAGAATGGAGCTTCCAGAAAGCAGAACACTGTTTTAACTGATAAAAATGTTGGAGGGACTGTTAAGATTTGGGGATGTGTAATTAGTAGTAGAGTGGCCAGTATTCATACCCTGGATACACATCTTCTAAATCCCAATTGTTTCAAAGAATTTTTTTTTAAAGAATTACTAACATTAACTTACATATTCTAGGTGAGTGGAGTATCCAAATCTTTAGCACTAATTCTTTGAGTATAGTTCACAATGAAGAATGTAAGTTTCATCCCGGGCAGTTAGTTTTCTTGGTTAGCAAGAACTGATTCTATTCCGCAATAATTGCTCTGTTTACGTTACTTTATGACGTATCCAACGGTAAAGCATGACTTTCCAACAAGCTTGCCTTGCCTGTGGATTGCTTCAATACGTTAAGTAGACTGCTCTTGCACACAAAAGGATACCTAGAACATTTATTTCGAGAGTAGTATAGGGTAGGTTAGGTAAGGTCAGGTTCTGTTATGTATCTTTACATTTTCTTTCTTTCTTTCAAAATACATTTCTATCTGTTTGTGCGAACCTGACTTTACCTAATCTCCGCTAACCCATGGTAACTAAAATGTAACTCGCGGGGGCATGGGCCTCGGTGAGAGGAGGGCAAACGGAAAAGTGCTACATGCGTAGTTGGAAAGTACCTGAGGCTCACGCCGCCGCCCAGGATAGGATGGGGTAAAAGGGTCCTGGAAGGATTTGTTTCAATCGTTTGCTGGTACGGATGAGAAAAAAACTTGAAAAACGTCAGTTAGAAGAGTCGACCGCTGGAATGAAACGCAGGACTTTCCGATTTCTAAGCAACGCTCTATAAGTTTTTGAAACATTGTTTACCCTAAGCTGACTTTACTTGTTCCAATTGATATACCTTTTGTACCTGTATCGACTGATATTATTAGAATTCAGTTAAAATCACACACACAAACATTCATGCCCGAAGCGTACCACTAACTAGGAAAACTCCCGAGTTGATAATCTGTCACAAGTGCAATTTTGAGTGGAATCGATGACCCACTAACCAAAACGGTATCATGCAAATCTTTACGCCCCGCACTCAGAAGTTGAGGATGAAAATAGTAACAAGATTGGAAGTCATCGCGCCTGCGACGTCATAGTAAGAGGCTCCGACCCTATTCACTGTAAATACAACGACCAAACCAGTATATGACACGTACTAACTTTGTGCAGCGATGAGATGTTGACTTACTGTATAACAAACTGCGGTTCGGATCCCGGCAGGGGCAACATTTTTCTTCCTTTTCTATCAAACTTTATTTTTATATGTTCATACTTATTATTCATAATTGCTTTCTCATACAAATAAAGGCAACTGAAAGCTAGGATATATATATATATATATATATATATATATATATATATATATATATACCAGGTATGTCTTGCATGATTTGCAAGGGAGCAGGGTGCGTCCGCAGGGAGCTGGGTGGTGTGAGCTTCAGGGGCGCAGCGCCTGGTTAGCGGTGGGCATATGCAATGTAGCACTTTTACGTATGCCCACCGCTCCCCGAGGCGTGCCCTCCCGAATTCCATTTTTAGTTACCATGGGTTAGCGAGGTTAGGTAAGTCAGGTTCGCACAACCAGATAGAAATATATTTTGAAATAAAGAAAGAAAATGTAAAGATACATAACCGAACCTGACCTTACCTAACCTACTCTAACCCATGGTCACTAATTTTATATAATGTACGACAAATGGAATAAAGTAATTATTAATGATAAATATGAACTTTGCAATGTATTTTTTAAGACAAGAAAAAAAATCTTTACAAAAAATGCACTTTTCAAAACAATCTTGATAATGGAAGAAATAAATTATTAATAATAAATTAAAACTTTTCAAAATATTTTTAAGAAAAAATCTCGCCCACTCGTTGGGGATCGAACACGGGTTTCTTATTTCTTGAGCTCTAGCAATACGCCACGCTAGGCAGCCGAGAGCTTTCGCTCTCGGCGCTGTATTTAGCCTCAATCGTTTATATCACAAACTTCTGCCAAAAGCACTTTGAACGCAGAATTTCTAATACATTTCTATTTATTCTTACGGATTGGGATTGACGAATAAGTGCGTAGCCAGAAAGTGGGATTTTCTTTCTTGAACGATAGTTCTGAAATCTAGGATATATATAAATAACCCGCTCTGGGTAGCGAGTTTAATGGCTGATTTAACAACACATTTGTTATGGTCTGTGTAGCTAAATGGTTAGCGTGTGAGACTCTCATTCGTAAGATCTCTGGATCGATTCCACGAGTTACATTACAAATATTTTCTTCTAGGAATTTAGCGCAGTAAATTCTGCTCGTGATAGATACTGACAGAGATTTATCCCGCACACGGAGAAAACCACAACACAGAGCTAGATGGGGGGCAGGGGCAGAGGGACGCAGACTGTGTGTTTATAAGCGTTAAAGTGTCAGTTATTTCCGTCTTGCGCCAATTTTCGCCGAAGATTGGAATAATTTGAGCCGAAGATATACACACACTTCTGTGTTCTGCAGTCTTTGTATTGATGGAGGTTCCGTATCAATGAAACACAACTATTGCTCTTGTTCTGTAGGGGTTATTAATGATTCTAAAACACAGAAGGGTGTCTCAAAAAGAGGGGATAGTTAAAGATAGATACATTGTAAGATAATTGGCGAGGCACAACATAAAAAAGTGAAATATGGAGATACGCCGCATCATCCACGTGACGTAACACGTGTTCGATAAGTAAACCTTCCAAATCGCTGTTTCTAGGCACCTACTGTGGGGTGGTGGATAGGACGTCGACTTGCAGAGTAGGACCCTGAGTTCGATTTATGGCGGGTGTCAACATTTATTTTTACGGATTTCAAAATTTTACCAAGTTCATTGTTAGGTTAAACACATCAGGGTAGTTTTTTACTATACCCGATCCATTGACGCGTATAGTTTAATGCAACGCTTGTAGATGGTTCTGCAAAGGGATATTATATTGCTCACATATTTCAGGTGCGAGATGCTCTTTACGTATATATAATAAACCTAATCATAAGAACAATGACGATGTGGCGGCCGGTCGTCGTGAATTTGTTAGGTATTTTAACCTGGCACGGCATGAACACGTAACCATATGTGTGTACATTGAGGAAACTGGTTTAACCCTGAAGAAGACATCTCCAGCATGACATCGCAGTTCCCAATTCCCATATACAAGAAAGTATCGACGCTGTACAAAACCTAGAGTTCTATTCGACGTCAATGGGCGTCTCTTGATATGCATGGGAATGCATAAATATATACAGAAATGTACAGCGAATATTAACGCGAGATTTAAAATTCCATCACTGCAAGGTCTAGCACCTGAAACCTAATGATCGTGTGCAATTTTGTAAGCAACTGGTGACCGAGGTGAGCGGTGTGAACAGGGATGACGATTTCATGAGCAAGCAGCGTATGTCGAACGAAGCCCACTTCCACCCCATTGCTTCGTCTATAAGCACAATTTCCGTTATTGAGCCAAACAAAATCCGCGTCAGTTACACAAGGTTTCTTTACATATCAAAAATGTAACCATGTGTTGCGCCGTGCCATCGTGAGGCAACATGAGACGTTATTTTTTAAATTTTGTTAATCGGCTTGCGGTAAAAGTAAAGTCTTATTCGTTATATTCTTTTGTTTTACACATTTATTGCGCGGGAACTTAATCGCTTTCCCCACGTTCGTGAGAAGGTCCAGTTTCAAGAAGTCGAGGAAACGTTCCATACTGCACGCGGGCCCCTTGGTGCTTTACTATAGTTGCTTGGCCACAGAGAAATTTTTCGAATACGAAAACACGCCGTGGCCCCCATGATCCCCTGACCTGAGTGTGTATTAATTTTTCCTGTGGGGTCACCTTACAAACGAGGTGTGCCATAGTCGACCTGATATAATAGAAGAACTGAAAGAAATATCCATGACGAACTCACTCAGATTTCCTGTCAACATGTTAGATCGAGCTATGGAGAAATTTTCTCGACGACTCCAGAAATGTTTGCGCAAAAGTGATGATTATCTACTGGACGTCACATTCAAGATATTAACCCATCTCTTGCATTTAATTAAATTTTATTTCAGTCCTTCTGAGAACTTTGGCTCAGGCCGAATGGATGATGATAGGAGAATTGGTGGAATGACGAAAGTGAGCGGAAACAGAAGAACCACGAGAGAACCCACTCACATGGTGTTTGCCCACCACAAAGCCGACATTGCACAAAGCGGGTTCAAACCGAGAACCCTAAGCACCAGAATTGGGTGCTCTAACACTAAGCCACTGCGATCCATCTCTTCAGTGGTATGTATGAGGGTTACTGCATCTTTTGTGCCATTCGTTGACATGATTGAATCTCATTCAACTATTAATTCTCTTTTCTATATTGTAGTCCATCCCTGGGAAGCATCAATGGTACCCTTTAGTATATCTCCATGTGTGCAAAACTTATAATACATTAATTAAAATGACTTTTAGTCTTGGGGAGTTGTAATGTTTATCACAATGACAGCTGCACTACCCGGAGTACCCCCATTGACCTCCCCCATTGCCAAATTACAAGTTTGGTGCAGACATGGAAATGACATAGCAGTAGTTTGAATTATTAAATTTTTTAAATTGGTTGACGACACTGACAATTGCAGTTATTACCTTTCGTAAATGTATGTAAAATTTAGTATATATCAATGGACGCGTATAGATTTGTATAATTTGAATTCTGAATTTAATTGTTAAGGCCTTTATTCAACTTTGGCATAGGGCGAATGTATAACAACGGATAAATTGTTGGAATGATGAAATTCGGAGGAAACAGGAGAACTTCGAGAAAATCCACGCACTCAGTGTTTGTCCACCACAAAATCCACATTTTATAAGCATTGACCGAACCGACAAGCTCAAGCACCAGAGATGAGCGCTCTACCATTGAGCCACCGCAGCCCTAGATTTCTATAAGTAATGATATTTGTAAAAGTTGAATTTAAATACATTGGCAACACTGACAGATGATGTGCCTGGGACAGTAGCAACCACATTATTTTCCTATTGCATCAATTGTCTATAGAACCGTATGGAACACACCTGAAAAATGGATTTGTTTTAAAGTTGGTAACACTGACAACTTGTGCGCATTCCTCGGAGATGGAATATGAAGATATAGTATTGTCATAGGAACTATGTACGTGTAAAGTTTCAAGTAGATCGAATGTGTGGAAGTGGATCAAATTTGGCTTACAAAATTTCATTCTTAGTAGGAAGTGAAGGTGAATACAAGCTTATAAAATGCTAATATCTTAGTGCCTTTGGTACTAAGGTACTAACTTTTTTCAGGCAACTTCCAAGTAGTAGAAATGGAAGATCACATCCATTTAGTTATGATCTACTTCACCCCTTTACGCTGTGCTTTATTACAACGCAATGTGTCACCATTTTCATCTTTTCCATGATAGGCCGTCCGCCATATTTGATATGGGAACCATATTGGATGACGCAAGTGTTGGGCACGAGCAGACTTTTAGAATATGATTGTATTTGATGAAAGGAAGTTATCCTTAAATTTTAACAAAGTTACTAATTTTTATTATAGTTGGGTCAAAAATTTCCCCTACAATTGTACATGTTAATGTAATGAAAACATCTTCTAGTGTTTGCACTACATTATATCTGATAAGATTCATTTAACTAACGGGTAGGGTGAGAGATATGTTATTACCTCTGTAAAGAAAATGTATTTTTAATTTTCTTTCAGAGCCTGAGTACAGCAAAAATTTGGGAAGTTTCTCCTACAACTACGGAAAGTATGTTTATACGTTTTTTACTGAGCGAGCCAGCTGGGAGGAAGCTTCGTATATATGCATTGCACATGGAGGAAATCTTGCAATGGTTGACACCACTCAAAAGGCCCATCTTATTACTGCTATCATTTCCGATGTTAGGCATGGTAAATATTATAAATACCAGGTGAAGGAAGTTTTTAAGCACATCATTTCGACAATTGAGCAGGACAATGAAACACATTATGATAATGACTTTTGCAGGAGCAATTTTCGTAACATTTCGGGAAAATTAACATACTATAGTAATATGTTGCTTGGAAACCAAAATGGCATATCTAAAACAATTACAAAATTAAGTTAATTTCCTTCCTCCGTGTTCCTGATAAAGTAATCTGTAACGTGGCCAAGTGTCGTATCTCTATGACGAACACTTTCTGAAATATAAATGATACTCCATCGTTACATTGTATATATATTAGCTATACCTTTGCTAAGCCTTGAACGCTTCTTGTGAAGAATTCAGAAAAATGAGACACGTCACTTTGTTTTCTCACCGACAAATAGTATAATTTTCATAACTTCCATGGCAAAATAATACATTAGGATCATAACACTGTTAATTATCATTACATTAACTTCCAAAGCTAAAATATATAATACTTGTAATGTGAATAAAACACCACAGAGAAAGAAACAATAATAAAGTTAAAAGTTAATAAAATAATTATAAGTGAATATGCAAAGAAACAACATTTTTCTACCCAACATTTTTTCTATGAACATGACCTATTTCGAACGGTTATACAGATACAATGTACCAAATGTTTATTTGTAACCTAAGTAATACTATTGTGAAATTTCCTTCCAATACCATCGACTATACTAACAACAGCACACAACAGAATTAGCACACTACTATTAACAAAAACGAAAACATAGAGCATATCTACATATTTGACCAGAGGGAAGATATCAAATATTTTTTACATAGCAACTTATTACTTCACTATCACTACTCACAATATTTAGTTCAATATTACATCACAACACCGTCAATAATGCGTGTTCGTATGCACAGATTGTCTTTCAAATTATTAATAAAGTACTCTTGCTAAGCGATTAATCAGAGCTAGCCGAGAAGTGTGAGTTCTCCTTATTCCTGCAGTATACACATTGTGAATCAGTTCAAATAGTATACATGAGACAACTAACTTGCATGCTAAAGTAATGCCACACTAATTTATCCAAACAACATTAAAAGACAAAGTAGCTATACTTAATTTATTCTAGCATTAATCAGTTATTCCTCTGAACACAGTAAAGTCCCTTATTTATCATATTTATAATCCTCTCACACATAGTACATACTGTACGTGTTTTGGAATAATATATATTACCTAGTTTAAATACAGAAATATGGTAATAATTCTTACTAGATTTCAAGCTTCATTTAAATATTGCAAATACACAAAAACACAAATAAATCCAGAATCTAAGTCCTAATAATTATAGTAGAATTTGAGCCTCAAAGTTCAAGTAATTCACCCATTTACATTAAATATCACAATGTGATTGATAAGATAGAATATTGCGTAGTAAAGGTTGAATAATCAACATTATTTTGGACAAAAAACTCTACTATGAACTTCAATAAGCTGACTTTCTTAATAATCTTCATGTGGAAAGGAAGACGCACAGTCAACATTACATACGTAGGTATAAAATGTAACGAAACTTTTCGAATTGAAAACTAAATTTACTTTTCGTGTGAATCAATTTTTCCAATTTGACGTGGAATGGTCCGTAGTTGAAAGCTTACCTGCAAAAGTTTTGAGTCTAGAATAGTGCTCTACATCTCTTGATACGTTATCTTGCCTGCAGTGTTAATGAGCATAGATTATCTTTGAAACCTATGTTGAAATAGAAGCCATTGGGATCTGAGATTTAGATGTTAAATTCAAATTTAAAGGATGATAATTGAAGAACAATCCAAATTCCACTGTTATATAAAAAATAATAGCTGGGTGCTAGTTAAATCTTACATACATTGTAAACTAAAATTAAAACATTTAATATCCTAGATAATTTTAGCTTACTACTGTAACTAGTCGTCAGTTTGAAGAGCGAAAAATCAGGTTCAAAATATACAGTAAGAATCCAAACTGTTTTGCATGATTCTTTAAGGCAACCTTATAATAAGGCAACAGGAGAAAATATGTAGCATGTTGTCTATCAGAAAAAGCAGTTTTGTAATGACTGTAGGATATTTGGTACCACGTACTTTCAATATCAAAATCGAATGATGCAGAGGAATGAAAGTAACATGTAACATCCTCAAATGTCGCATTGTATAGCTTGACTCCTGTTGCCTTGGTGCAAGACTATCTTTACGCATTGATAATAGCAATACTGCACATGTTCATTTTTTGAACAGATATATAATTTTATTCTGTTTGCTTAGAGTATGAAGATATTTGGATCGGAGGTAAGAAAATAAATGATACTTGGGTTTGGATGAAGGAAAACTACCCAACTGTTGCCAGTAAACCGGGCACTAGTGATTTTCCACAGTGGCAAGGCCAACAGGAAATTTTAACAGAGCAGTGCTTAAGCATCGATAGGAAGACCCATAAATATACAGTATTTGTACCATTGGATTGCACGCTTTATCGCCATTTTATTTGTGAACGAGGTAAGATTTTTTTGAAACCAGATTGCCTAGAAAGTACAGCCAATCTTTAATTTTGTTAATCTTGCTTCCATTTGCAAAAGCTTGTTTTCAGTTGGTGTAAGCCAAGTTTTCAAAGCTATTTCAATTTGTTATGACAAAGACTAACATACATTTGTCTATACGTTTACTTTGCTTCGTTGATATCTAGATATTTGGTAACGCGAAACTATTTAAGATTACTTGAAGTATGTCTAAAGTCTACTATAACTTGTTTGTAAAGTCATTTGAGTATAAGATGGAGACATCAGATATAGTTGGATTATTAGTTTTCAAGAACAGCTTAAATTGCAGTATTTAATATAATTGTGAAGGTTTAACTAACTAATACGATAAATAATCAGATACTATTACCTCACAAGATACAGTTTTTTACCTTTGTTCCAATAATAACTGTTATTGCTCGTGGCGTGGAATTTATGAGTGTTGAAGTTGTTAAATGTGTACTTCATTGTGTAAGTTCCTCCTTTTGCCCCATTATAACGGTTACTTGATGTGACATGGGGTTTATGAGATGTTGAAGTCGCTAATTGATTTGTTCCTAGTTCATAATGTGCCTTATCTTTGCCATTTTTCTCCTAAATAATAACGGTTACTCCACATGGCATGTAGTCTACGAGATATTGAAGTCGTAAATACACGTAGGTGCACGATGGCTTAAAGTCCTTAAATGTGTGTCTCTACATTTGATGGTTGCGACTGCAAAACTTTCAGTAAGTTCTGCAGTGTCAGGTCAGGTAAGTGCTCAATGACTATCACATTTAGTGAGCGCGAACGCAAGGGATTACCGTACATGAGAGTATCGTACTGTAGTCTCAACTAAATGTGTTCCTAGCTACGTACTTGATTGAAATTACGTTACGCTGCTGGTAGAGACCGTCTCATACTATTAAATATGTCTAGTGTAAGGATATACAACAGTCTGGAAGAAGAGTTCTGTACTTTGCGTATATCAAGACAGTTCAGTTTCACTAATGCTCATTGCAAGCTGCAATAAAACATACTTAGCACTACTACAGAATCATCATCTACTTGCACAGCAGTTTGCTGATATGATGGGTCCATATCCTTATTCAGTCTCCTCTGGGGATGGTATCGAAACGACACTGAATCGATATTTACAGACAACTGTCCCGCGTTGTAAATTCCCATCTCTGTATCTCTTCGACCTGTAGTGCTTGTCTCGATGTAATATCAGTCTCGACTGGCAGATTTCCTTTTCGTCTCAAATAGATGGGCTCGATAAATTGGACAATCAGTAAAATCGATTAATTGTGAATTTTCAGTTTATTTTTGTCACTTTGTTCTTTAATTATAGAGTTATTATTGTTGAATTTATTTGAGTATTTCAAAACGAAACGAAACGAAAAGTAAAGTGAAACAATGTTATTGGATAGCACATTCAGGCAACAAGGTAGACGGTAGAGGTACTGGCATAAATGTGACAAAGGATAATTAAAACATATGGTTAGCGTTTCACAGAGAGGCATTTGCATTGAAATTAACCTTTGAGTACAGAGAAAGAAACAAAAATGGAACCCTAAAGTATCAGTGGGCTAGTGCGTAAAAAACACAAATTCAGCATGAAACAAATATGGATTACTATGGTGTACACGTGTAAAGGGTTACTATGGTATAACTTAGTAATATGATAATCTCTTCTATCAGTAGGTATAAATCAAGTATAAATTCACTACAGTCTTCAAGTACGTAACCCAGAAAACATGATGAAAGACGAGAAAAGGGAAATTTGTGAATTATGTTCATTTTTACTCTTTTTCATTTTTCATGTTCTCCGTCACAAAAAAAAAACTTTACAATCTATGATTCATTCTAAATTCAATATGGACCTTAAAGACAGTTCTTTGCTAAAATTCTAAATAAAATTGCAAAACTGGAGGGAAATTTGTAATTTAAAGTTTGTTTGTCTTGATATTGACATACAATAAGACATGAAAACGTATCATCGCGACCCATATGACACTGCAACTGATCTCACATTGAAATACTGTACTATTTACTTGAAAACAATATTAAGATTTTCTGGGACATGCAATACATTAGGTGTGTCTCTGTTTACTATATTAAGTTTGGTTCGATTCGATCGAATACTTCAGTTATAATGTGTATTTTAAAGTTTGAAATTTAGAAAAAGTCGAAATTTCACATGAACTGGATTGAATTTATTTACGGTCTTTCAGTATCTATCATTTAGGGTGCCGAAGGCTCTTATTTCTGTGACACAACCACACCAACTACAGCTATAAAGATACAGAGAAGTCCAGGTACATTAAAAAAAAGAAAAAAAAAGAACTATAGGTTTAACCCGAAAGGTTATATTATAAAACAATACAGGCTTTAATGTTGAAATTACATCTCCAAGGGTGTGTATGTATGGGTTGAAAGAAGTTTACCACTGTTGTGCAGAATAGTGAAAAATTTACTTTAGGAAGTTTCTATTATAGTTACACTGTTAATTCAATCTGTTTGTGTGTATAAACCTGCTGATATGAATAAATGCAATTAATTTCATAAAGAGTAAATTTGTGTTATTACTTTGAACACAAATAAAACGAAACTAATCGGAAATATGTAGACAGGAGCAGCTAACTTAACCCTTTTCATGATACTCTCAGAAAAACCTGAAGTGTAAAAATGAAAACTATTCTAATTATAAGTCATAACGCGTGCAGCTTGTGGGTGAGTAGTTTCTCCTGCCGCCTATTAAGCAAAGGGTCCGATATTTGATTTCTTGTGAGGCAACATTGAATGTAGTCGTTTTTAATCTACTAAACTGTACATTCTCCTTAGGACGTCATTTCCATCCCATGGAAAACCATTTCAAACTATCGAATTTTCCATAGCACTCTCTACGAACATTTCATCAATCAATCAAATCATTTCGTTCACCTACAAGTAACTAGAATTACGAACACTGTATCATCATAAAATGTATACACGAATATAACAGGCATGAATAATATGTCATGGGTTGTTCAAACAGTTGACCACATTGTAAATTACATACAATTATTTTTACGAGTTGGCGAACACAGTGTCTATCATGGCACTTATACTACGTTTAAGAAAGTTCTACAAAAAAAAAATGCTGTCTTCTTTATCGAATGTCTTGTAGCAACAAATCTTAAAACCTACGCAAATACTATCAGTTTGGCGCATTTACTGCTCCAATATTTCATTTTGAGTTTTCACGATCACATGCAACTTATCGACATAGAATTTATTAGTACAGAAACTTTTATTATATATATAATATCTGTATAGTTAATTTTGTGTTCGAGCCAAAGCATATCTCTTATAAGAATATTTTGAATTCTTCTTATAAGTGGTGAATTTCACTCATGCTTCTTGTCCAGGAAAGATAAAGCGTTGCTAAATGGAATGAGTGAAATATTAAAGTTAAGGGCAGAAATGGAATTGCCGAAAATTTTCAACGCAGTTTTCGATATATAAATACCCTCAGTTTATTGCAAAAAGTAACGAGTTAATAATTCAAAAGTCAGAAATTATACTGGAAGAGCAATTGTTTTACTCGAGTCACAATTGCTTTCTTTCTAGGATGTCATGTTCGTTCGATGTTAACATTCACCTATTCGTGAAAAATTTAAAATTGGAATGCTTAGTAGCTTTTGTGTTTCTTATTATTTTAGATTCGTTTTTATTATGTAAATTAATGGTATTGAATTATTTTTTCTATCTAATTAACGTTTTAAGTTTCATATTTATGATTATCACAAAGGACATTTAGGAAACGCAGAACAAAAATATCTCTATCGTACATCTAACCAGAACGTGAAGTATTTTTCCTAAATGAAATTTAAATACTTCCAATCACCTTCAAATATACGGACTTTAAATATATGGTTTCCAAATTTTCAGTAGATTAATTTAGAAAAGGTCAAAAAAATTCTCATCAGAAATAGGAACAAAACATTCATTCAATATTTATCTGTGTGTTTGTTGATCTGTCAGTCTAAAAGCATACTATCATTTCAAGAAAACAGATAGAAGCTGACTTCCGATTTGAAATCGTAGATACCAATTTACTTGAATGTTTTCAGCCTGGTAACCAGTAATTCAGCTAGAATACCCTGTGGGGGGTGTCACCCCCAAATCCCCGAGAGCACCCTAATTTCATTCTTTTAATCAATCAGATGGACCGTCAAAACCTTGACAACAATGAATCGCCTACAAAATATCGACTTACAATTCACAGATAGATAAAAACACCGACAGTACATTTCACTGACAAAAAATATCGACGCTACAAAACACCAACGGACAAGAAGGTCGACGTCGAAACCTCACCAGCAAAACTTTGCCGACAAAACCTCGCTAACTAAAACCTCGACGTCAAAACATCGCAAGCAAACATTCGACAGCAAAAACCTCGACAGCTAATACCTCGATGTTGAAACCTCGACAACAAAACATTGCCAGCATAAACTTCAACGAAGAACCTTGCTAGCAATAACCCGTACCGCCGTACGTACAATGCTTCCAATGACAATACCATTCTATTTACATTCTGTAAAGTGTAAAGGGAAAATTTACCCCAAGAGTGGAAAATCTTGTTTGCTAATATTTACTCGCTTTCGCATATTCGTACTGATTATCTATTGTAGGGAGAAAAGGCAGCGGCAGGATTTGCGCACGCAAGCGGTGAAAAAAATACATAGATTCTTAAACTTGGTTCCACATGCAGAAGGATACTCAATGGAAAAATCTTTTCTATTCTGTCACATAGATGCTTACATTTTTAACCGTAAATTTCCACCGAGAAATAAAGAGGTACCAATCAGGAGTATACGCGACGAAAACAAAACCAATTATTTTTAGGGAGATTTCGAAGAAATGCTACCTATTACAGTCGTTACCATATCGCAACTTATGGAACATTTCTACACAGTTTTTCATTTCATGGTCCCTAGACCTGAAAACCATGACCACTTAAAATTTTTATATATAGACACATTTTTGTGGTCACGATAACTTCTGATAACGGCTGTTCAAATCTAGGTATAAAATATATAGGTTTAAAATATCGGCCGAGAACGTTAATAGGACTAATTGGACGAAGGATGTTGAAATGGGGAAGGGGGACTAAAAATAACAAAAAATCCTGTGACTGTTTTATTATGTCAAATGTTAGATGTGTAGTTTTTCTCCGATCTGTTTCAATTTTGCAAGAGACACCCACAAAAACTTACCCTCCAAATTTCGTACAAATCGGCTGAATAGGGGCTGAGAAATAGTCCGGACAATGGACGGATTGCCCTTGAAATAATATTAAAATTGTTTAAACACACTAGAAGTTTCTTCCGATAGATTTGCATTTTTAAGGGACAGAACTAGGCGTCTTTAGAAGGCTACCTACTAAATTTGGTGTAAATCGGTTGAATAGGGGCTGAGAAAAAGTCCGGGCAAGGGGCGAAATACTACAACGTTGAAAAATCACGGAATTTCAGAAATTATCCTTTCCCTTCGGCAGCCACGTTCTCCTTGGTTGTCAAACGGGTTGCATAAAACGAGTGACACCTTATCGAAAATTTGTAATTTTCAACAACAGTTTATCACTGTAACAATATAGCCAGTCTTTTATCAATGTTAATGGAACAATGAAGGCTCACTGGTAGCTCTGCTGTGGGCATTTGCAATTTAGGTAAAAGAAGAAGAAAATTGAAGTGCAAGAATTCAAATGCATATCAATCCGACATTCTTACATATATATTGGTGCCAATATGGTAAGGGGAAGAAGTTTCTTCGTGTTAATCTTGGAAGAAAATTATTAACAAGTATACTTTACTAGAGTTTTTATCGTTATACATTTTAGTATATTCATCCAGGTAAATCATAGAGTTGTCCCTTTGATGAGAGAGTTTGCCAATCTTTATAGACTATAAAATCGTCGATCTTGGAATACCAGCTTTCCTGTGAAATGCTGAAATGTTTATATTTTTTATTATTATTTCTTAAATATAAATTTGCAGTTCGAACTTGTATTCTATAAAATCGAAAAAATACGTAAAATGTAATTAAAATTTGATTAAGACTGGGATAAAAAAGCATGATCACCTTTTGTAATTTTACATTAACTTTTAACAAGCTATTAAAGAAATCAGCTGGCGTTGCAGGTCGGTTTGGTCTCAAAAACGAGATATCTCTCTACAGTTTCGCAGTCAACGTTTCACATACTGTTTGTGTTCAGTTACTCTGCAAACATTTAATTTCAATATAAAAGCAAACTAGCTATTTAAATTGATTTTGCAGTGACAGTAAACATTGAAACATTGTTATTGCACGTTCACACACAAACAACCCTTGCGAGAAGCGATACTGGGGGTCATTCCGAGCAAAAAAGATCCTATGAACATATGTCCGATTTCGAGTTGTTTGCGAGCTACAGATTATTAACCGTTTTTAGTGTTGAAATGCACAAAATTATTTATTGCTCAACCTGTAATTGCGATACGCAGAAGAGATATACCGCATTAGAATGGTAAACGGTATACAGTATGTTTCTCTGGTGTCTTTCACAGGGAAATAAAAATCCCTTTTTCAATAATGTTTTTAGGCATTTGGTTGGTAACACTGTTTTCGAGACTGATTTCCTAAAATGCCTATTTTTTTTTACTGGATAGGAAATCATATTTTACGTCAGTGGCAGTGAAAATACACAAGTTTTACGGTGCTAAAATGTCTATTTCATACGTCAGTACCTAAAAATGTCTATTTGGGTTAAATGCCATTAACAGTAAAAATAATTCTTTTTACCTTTTTCGTTAGCTTTACTCCTGATTGATACCTCTTTATTTTTCAGTGGCATTTTACGGTGAAAGAGTTTAAGTATGTAGGGCCTATGTGACAGAATAGAAACTATTTTTCCGTTGAGTATCCTTTTGCATGTGCAACCCAATTTTAGGATCTATGTATTCCTTCACCGCTTGCGTACGCAATGGATCTATGTATTCCTTCAAAACCTTCCGCTGCCTTTTCACCCTATAACAGATAATCAGTTGGATATGTGAAAGTGAGTAAATGCTAGCGCAAAAGATTTTTCACTCTTCGGGTAAATTTTCCCTTTACACTTTACAGAATGTAAATAGAAAGGCATTGCCATTGAAAGCATTGTACGCACTGGTTTTTCTAGCGAGGTTTTCGGTGGCTTGGTTTAGACGTCGAGGTTTCTGGTGGTGAGGTTTTGTTGTCAACGTTTTTGGTAGCGAGATTTTGTCGTTAAGGTTTTTTTGACGACGTTCTGACGTCGAGGTTTTTGCTTTCGAGGTTTTGTCGTCGAATGTTTGTTGGCGAAATGTTTGCTGTCGAGGTTTTTGCTGGCAAGGTTTTGTCGTCGAGCTTTTGGTGGCGAAATTATGTTGTCGATATTTTTGCTGACGAGGTTTTGTTGACGAGGTTTTTCCGGGTAATCCAAAAATGGATAGAACCCATGCAATATTCCACTTACACCATCCCAATTTCGACTTTACAGCCCGAAACTGAAACTCCTGGCGAAATCCCTGCTATTAGCCCTACAACATTTATAGCATTTTTGTTCAATGTACAAGTTTCTATAGTTGGGCATACAGCAGTCGAATTTTTTTTATTTTCTCATCTATATTACTTTAGTTGTACGTCCGAATTTACCGTCCGTAAGTGAATCCTGATGCCCTGTTATCGAAGCTTACCGATAATACGTAATGTTGAGTTTACTAATGCAATATAATATCAACCAGATTAACAAATGAACTGTTTACAAATTGGAGTCCTTGTACAATAGTAATCACCCTTGTACGCTACTATTGGAGCCCTTGTACAGGGAATATCATAACTTACTTTTAAACTGAGGCGGTGAGCCTGGAAGAAACAAATGTGCCTATAAAAAAATCTATTAAAAACTAATTTGTATGAACAATTATACGATCACAAAATTGGTCGATACGTAAGTTAATTGGAATATTTACAGCCTTGTATTTGTAATATAGACCTACTGTTTGATTGTCTTTAATTTCTTACATTATTTTTACAGATGTCAGAGTTGTTGATTTAGAGGCTGGACCCACAGAGATTGTTCTAGAAGACCGGACGTTTATATTTTTTCGAGAGAAAGTGAATTGGTATCAGGCACTAACGAGGTGTCGCAAGCATGGTTATCACCTGGCTGTTCTTGATTCAATGAACGTATTAAAAGAATTAAATGAAGATTTATATATTGACATTACAGGTATTGTATTGAATGGTGTTTCGTGTCATATTTAACTTTTCAAATGACTAAATTAATTTATTATTTACTTCCTGTAAAATATACAATGCGAATGAAAAGTTGTGTACTCCTCGGAAATTTCTCAAAAAGAGAGAATTATTCTACATTTTTCTTCAGTGCATAGTTTTAGAGCTAATATAGGAAAAAGACCCAAAGAACGGCACCGTTGTAAAGATTATAATTCATAATACTGTAGCAGTGAAACATTGTCAAGCTCTGCAACAGTAGTTAGGCCTTTTGCATAACCATTCCTGGCCATAATAGACTGCATAGTCATAGAAAAAGTAGACCTCTACATGAAACACGTAACCACCCTGTAGATAACAACCACATCTGGCAACATTGAAGAGAGTGAAAATGACGTCACACAGGGGAGAAAATAAAAATATCGTGCTGCAGCACCGCACTTTTTCTTGTTCCACATTTCATTAGTGAAACAGGACGCGGTAGAAGCAATCGTGATAAGAATGAAATAATCTTAGCAGAGTTAGGATTTTTAGGTGCGCACCTTTTTCTTGTAGGGCAAATTAGAGATCTCTGAAAACCAGTCTGTAAAATGTTGTTTCCAGTTGAAAATGGAGGCAATTTTCCAGCTCCTTTTTCTCTTCTTGGGACCTTTATGCCTTTTTCTCTCCACTCTGCTCATAATCCCCTTTTCTCCCCATTTTACAGCTACTTTGTAATATATTCTACACCACATTTTATCATGTAATTTACTTTTCTGCATTTGGGTTGCAATTTGTATTACGTATCATCGTAGTGAACACGAGATTGAGTGATAAACACACCTGTAGTGAGAAATGAAAAATCGCACTCGCTGATACTTGTTAAAACTACAGTTGATTTTACTTGATCTACAATATCTGTAAAGCAACATAAAGAATTGAACGCATTTTACGTCAGTCGTGAGTCGGGTGCACAGATATGTTAGGAATCTACTAATGTATATTCATTGCATTCTCCCTTTTTACCAGTAATTTTAGTGGAATAAACACTCTCCTTTTAGGGAACTTCATTTTGTTGCTTAAGAAGTTTAGGGCAATACTTCGTCATTAGGAACGTGCCCAAAATCCCGATTTTTTGTCCTGACTCAGGAATTCAAGCAAGATTTCGGAACTGTTTATTATACGATGCACTGTTTGCGATTCAAGGAATCACGTTAAATAAAAAACACCAGCGAAGCCGCATACAACAAGAACAAGAGTGTTCATACAATACCGACAACCTTTATTATGAAATACCTTTGAGTAATGTTCTTTGAGGATCCAAAATTCAGAGAAATTTAACATCGATGTGTGTGGAGCTTTCAGGAATTCCACTCTCTAACTTTACACTTTGAATTTCCTGGGAACAATCCGAGCAGCCGATCATCCTGATTGAGTCTTTTCCAGGATTTTTTTCAGTCACACCAGCCAAAGATCGGGATGGTACCTAAAAACTAGGCCCTGGTAGACTAGCTTCCAATAATTTTTCCACCACCTTAAATTGGCCTCAGTCTGAGACATCGCAATTCATCGTCTTGTCTCCAGATAGAAACAAACTAACTTTTAAAAACTAGCATTAATATTGTGAGGTACAACAGCTAATTTTTCCCTTCCTCTCGTGAAAGATACTGGTATGTAACCTAATGTGTACAATTATCTCTGTACCTATAATTTGTACTTAGTCTCCTTTTTGATATAATTTTAACACATTTCTCTTCCTTTTTACCCATGAAAATTGCCCCTAAAAATCCTAACCTTCGTAATTAGTTCATCTTTAAGCAGAACGAACAGATGGATGAATGGTTCCTAATGTATTCCTATCAGATAAAAGTTTCATATCGTAACTGTACATCTACGTCTGTGCTGTCTCCATCTTTATAACGTATTTTCGCAGAAATGGTTAAATGTTTCCAATGAATAGGGATTCCAATCCTTAACTGACAAAGCAAAAGAGGTCAAGACATGGCTAAACTTGTGGGAGTGCGAACAGTGCATTTGTGACAGTATGTTTTGGAGTTTCCTTATGTGTGGCAGCCTGATCCAGTCTGTAGGAAGCTAGATTTAAAAGTGAACGACCAGTGTTCAAATCTCCTGCATAAGGCTTTCTTGTTTTCTTCTTTTACTCCAAGTATCACTGTAAACTGAATGATGCCTGATTTTTATCGGTCAGGTTACCGAAAATGTTCGTGTAAAGAGTAACACAGTTTAATAGGTAGTAAAATTTGTTCTTATACCATTGTGATATTAAGACGAAATTTGAAAGATGTAAATACAAAATTGAGAACTGTTTAACAGTTCATGTTGACAAAAGATTTCGCTCTTCACAGATTCGTACTCAAAAGAGATGTAGTTATTAAATTTTTACTTTCTGTATTCTTAGTTTAATATTTAACACTTGTTGTGCATTCAGATATTATGTAAAACATAACCTAGTGAAACATTGATTTGATTTTCTAGATATTGGTTATAACGCATCAGCAGACGTGCTAGAAGGTAATTTACTTAATTTAAATTAGAAATTAAAAATACACGATTAACTTACAATTAACTTTATTTCATAAGCATGCACCGTAGTTTAGTTTCATCTAACGTCATTTTAAAATTAACTTCTAGAGTTAATTATGCTGAAGCCTCATTTCAGGTATGTAGAACTTCTAGTTTTTTATGTTTGATAGAGGGCACAGTAATCAATTGTAAAGAATTTCACTATACTGCAGTTACTACTTTTATGATAGCTGTCCTTCAACAACTGACTGTTAGAACTACAAACAGAGGAGTCGGTATATCTACATGAACATAACATATTAGATATTGTTTTTCAATGATTCATCAATATCTCTGTGATCTGCAAAAATTTCGAAATGTGACTAGTTCAAAAGACATCAGTTGAAACAGTCAATTCTTATTCTACACTACATTTTCCAGCATTCTACGTTGCCGTGTTGCAGTGTGGCCAGGTTCCCGTCACACTATTTTCCTAAATTTATTGAAAACTGTCCCCATTCTTTAAAAAAATCTCCTTCTAAGTTCACTTTCAAGGTCACTAAAATATAAAACAAAAAGTAGCAAAAAAATTTCAACAAAAATTTTCCGATTTTTTTTGTATTTTCTTTCACCTTTTACCCCACATGTAGCCCAGATTTTCCTGATTTCTGGGAAATGTCCCTTTACCTGACGCCACCGAAAGAGAAAATATATTAAGAGCAGCAAAGAATGTAAATATTCTTACAGCATTATTTGTATTGAATATTGACATCACTAAAGTACATAAATAATTAATTCCTAAAATATATGATATATTTCATATTTCCTCGTATATCTTTCAAATTGAGTCCTTTCAAAATAATAATAATATAGTATTAGTAGTAGTAGAGATACTAATAGTACTCATATGTTTGAACTTTATCTTCTCAAAGAAAAATATTTTTTTTTGAAGTGGTAAATCTAAATTAATTTGTGATAACATGGGTGGCCAAATTATTTACATTTCTGTTCACGAATATTTATATAAAATAATTCTTAAATGAAATTTTTACATATATATAGGAAATATCACATTACTCTTTTTACATTACCACTTGAATTTTTTTTAGAGAAGTCATTAGATAAGAACAAAATCATTTAACTGGAATTTCTTTGTCTACTTGATATAAAAAATATTGTTTTTACTGCTATTCACAACCAAAACTGTTCCAAGATCTGGGACACGTCTCTAGGAAAACCTAACATTTGCTTATCAGAAAGAAACAGCCAACAAATATCAATGAAAATTTCTAGTGTGAAGGGAACTTGAAGTCTTTAGATAGGTCTGTTCTGATTCATATTCAACGATTCTCAAGAGCATCAGAAGGGTGAGATTGTCTTACTACTTCAACGATATATGTTTATACCTTGGCTTAAAATTAATCGGAGACTTAAAATTATAATAATTTATTTCTTTTTGTAGACACTGGATCTAGTTCTGTTCCAGATCATGAACGATACATGTTCTCTTATCAAGGTAATTTATTGGTCCTAATTATTTTGCTTTTTAACAACGTAAAGATTATATGGGTATTGTAGAATTTTTTTTGAAACTAGTTTCGTTTGTTGGACATAGTTTATTATAAGATCGTAAGTTACTGTAGTGATTCTCAAAGTAGGGATCCTGGACGAATGCATGAAAGTTCGCTAAGCATTATTCAATTTTGTTTAAGACACTTATACAAAATAGTTTTCTGTCATTTTGGATTCTATGTATTGTAATATGTATTTTTAAATAGATTCTATAGATTTATACTCATCAGCACAAGTAATTTATTTCATATCACAAAATATTGTTCACTCCTTATTATCTATGAATTTTGTTGTACAATTCAATGCACATAGTGAACACTTGATTCTGTTAACTCTGATACACAGAGAAATTTTAGTTTGTTCAGAAAAGTTTTGTTCTCGATGACTAATATATATTTGGTCATGGGAAACAAAATTTTGATCTTTCTCATGTTTTTAGTTATCGTTTGTAATTATTATAATTACTATTTTGGTTACATTTTATTTTTGTCATTTATATTTTCTCGCATATCCGACACAATGAAGTAGTATTTGGTAAAACTTTGCAAACAAATCCAATGTTGAAAGTCGATTTCCGTGCATCTGTTACTCAATTATAGTATAGAATCCAACTGTAAAACTTTTAATTATAGTTATCAGAATTTTTTAGAAGCTTTTCTCTCGAGAATATAAGAAAACCGACCTATTAAACCTACATACTCTAAAATTGTTTCATTTTCACAATATTATTAATATTAATAATAAAAATTTTCAAAGTTCTAATATATCGTTTAAACTACATTATCTATAAATATCTATGTTTCTATCCATTAATCATTATATTCCATAATGTGTATAATTTTTGCAGTTTTTACAGAATAGAACCTAACAGTTTAAGTAAAGTCTTACAGTTAGTGCTGGGATCATGAACGTATAACAAATCTTTCCATTAAACATTTAATCGCAAATATGTTTCTTGGTGGATCATGTGGTACATTTTAATTTCAATTTTTTCGCCACAAAATTATTATCCAGTCTAATACTTAAAAAAAAAAACAGAACAATAAAGAAAGTAGAACCAACAGGAATTCTACAAATTTTTTTCGGGAACAATTTCGACATAACAATTGGCTAGATACACCAGCGTATAATATAAAATGTATTAGTATATAGACAAAGACGTAGCAAGGAGAGAGTTCAGCAGATTCGAACCCCCTCGGAAATTTCAATTTCTATGAAGATTAGCATAAATATAGGCGAAATTGTATACATTTCATATACATAACAAAATTTGGTTCCACATTCTTCACACCCTTTTAATATTTATGTATATCTGATGTCCTTACGATGTGTTTACTATATATATAAATCACAGCCATATTCGATTCACTACTGTATGAGACCTTTCACCAGAGGGAGAAGAATGGTCTACTGCTCCCACCTTAACCAGACGGGGATGGGAGGAAAGCCGAAGCTCTCAGTGTGAGCACCACTCTTTTATGCATAGCAGCTCCCCAATTGCATCACGATGGTGGGTGGACACCATGCCAGACCCATACGTCTTTCAAAAAATCCTTGGCAGCGCCGGGAATCGGAACGGGGCCATTCAGTTCGCAGTTAGCAACGCAAAGTAATAATAGACCAGTGGAGCGGTCGATATATATATATATCGATTAAATCACTTGCTGAAACAGTATGTACAGGGAATAAATTTACGAGTGGGAGGAGTACTTCAAAATATTAAATGGCAGTTAGTGTTCATTTCAGTCTCTTCGGAGCGAGGGCTAAATTTTGAACAGTTTTTAGAGGAAACACATTTCAATAGCTAAAACGTAGATCTATATTGTTATGGTGAAGAGGGTTTTCGAGATTTTCGGGATGCTCTAAAGCAAAGCCAATAGTCAACGAAAGTTCAAAACTAAACTGAAATACGAAATTGGATATGCAGTATCAAACAGCGAGTGAATTTTTGGAAAAGACTGGTGTACAAGAAATATATCTTCTGTGGAACAGACTTCAAAATTTTAGATAGAAAGGTGGGTTGATTTCGCTTTCTTCGAAGCAGCACAAAATTTTGAACAAGCTTTATATTACATATTTTTTATATTGCGTTTAGGCAGCTACAAAAGTTAATTGGAAGTTTTGTCAACCGTTAACTTAGCGAAGGTGGGTCATCAGATGAAAGCCCCTGAGTAGTTTGACCCAATGGTGGTTTGCCCGGATGAAGATGACATGTTAAGGACGGAACCTAAAGATTAACGTTTGAACCGAACCGCTTGCATACCCATCGGAATTCAAACCCCTTTTATTCAAAGAAGCAAAAATTTGCACTTTTCTTCAGGAGACATGGACAGTTAGACACATCTATAGAAGAAAACGCGCATGACGTTTGGTTTTATTGATGTGTGTTTGAAACACCAGCATATTTTATAATGTTTACTGTCCACGCATATAGAAACAATAGATTGTTTGTACTGTCCGTGGTGCTGAGTGGACATATTATTTTGACCGCAGTAAAGTTTTCAAAGATGATATTTCACTTATTAGGTGCAGGCATTATGTTTCCTATGAATTAGCCACACATTATTACCGACACTGAACACTCACCTACGAGAAACGTAGTAAGTATATTTTGTATTCGTTATTTCTTGGAGATTATTCAACTTTCAAACTTAATTTCTATTTATATGTGTATTAACATAAGTACTACCTCCAAACAGTGCCGTATCCAGGATTTTTTTTTTTAGGTGAGGGCGCAAGTGGAATAGGCTATGGACTTTTTAAATATTTTCCCGCTAAGTGAAATTTATTATATTTTTCTTATGTTGCTACATTTCTCATTGAATATGACACCGGTGTCCCAAAAATAAATATTTCTAAATAAATTAGATTTGGTCGGAAACAAATCGAAGCTTTATATGATAAATTGTTGAAACAATGCACAAAAAAATGTATTGTCTTTCCCTTTCTGGATTCGCCACTATCTTCAAACGTGCAGCACACAAATGTTCATAAGAGAAATATGAGGGTCATCTAACATTGTAAATATAAAGTGTGTTTAAATGCAGCACGGATAAATTCAAACAACAAATTGCAGTGGGCAAATCCGAGGAGCCCATAGTGGAAATATGTGGAAAATTAAATTAATAGTTATATAGTGCCATCAAAAGCATCGGATTTGGAACATAATATCCACATCACATATTCGAAGTTCTGAAGTAAGATGTCAGAGAGTGTTGGCTCCAAAGAAAAGTATTCAGATTAAAATAAATAAATAAATAAATATATTACTGAGCTCGCACCAGGCGCCTCCCCAGGTGGTGGATAGGGAAAAGACGACCAGATATTGTGGGTACCGGAAATATTCCGGGCGGACCAAAACCAGTACTGCTGCCTTACAGTTGGTAGAGGTATCTACAAAGGCTAGGGGAAGATAACCCCTAAGAAAAATATCATGTTGAGGGGGAGCATCATCATCATTACCACTCTGAGGCTGAAGAAGAATTACATTGGCAAGGCTCAGAGGTGGACAGAGGACATCTGTAATGTCTGCCTTTAATGGGAGGTCGTAGAGCTGATAACTCTACACCGATAAATCATGTGAAGAAATAGTAACATGGTTCATGGATTCTTCTGGGGTAAAATATTCCAGAGGCAAACTATTCCTTCATTCGGATCTCCGGGCGGGGACTGCTTCAGGCGGCTCCAAGAACAGGATTAAGAAATATCTTAGAATAGGAACGTGGAACGTACGATCGTTATACAAAACGGGAGCTCTTCAGGTGCCGGTACGCGAGACCGAGAACTACGAGCTAGACATATTAGCTTTGCAAGAAGTCCGATGGGAGGGTCAAGATAACATCCCACAGGGCAAGTACACTTTCTACTATTGATAACACAGTCTCACGATTTCGGAACAGGATTCTTCATTAAGAACAGTATCTTTCCGACGGTTCAGAATACGTACACGATGGGGCAACAAGGTTTGAATAAATGTCTATGGTTTGACCGAACAGGCAAATGATAACGACAAAGCTACATTTTAC
The DNA here is from genome assembly GCA_022664845.1 of Lepisma saccharinum. NCBI lineage: Eukaryota > Metazoa > Arthropoda > Insecta > Zygentoma > Lepismatidae > Lepisma > Lepisma saccharinum. Next base: position 57,712 of record JAGDQP010002330.1, on the reverse strand, counting down.
GAGGAGCTAGAAAGGTTCTTTGACTGATTACCGATATATAATACGAAAATTGTGTGGGGTGATTTCAACACTAAGGTAGGTAGGTAGGAAAAATATAGACCAACTATAGACAAATGCACTCTTCACGAAATTACCAACAGTAAAGGAGAAAGGCTGATAACTTACGCGATCTAGAGAACCCTACTACTAAAGAGCACATATTTCCAGCACCAAGACATACACAAATACACATGGGTATCTCCGGAGGGCAAAACGCTTAACCAGATTAATCACTTATTAGTAGACATTCCAATATAATGGATGTTAGGTCTTATAGAGGAGGGGAAGGTGACACCGACCATCAGTTAATGATCACGAAAGTGAGGGAAAAGTCGTGCATCGCGAACGGAGAAAGCGAAGGATCAAAATAACTTAAATTCGAAGTTAAAGGATTAATTAATCCAAGCGTAAAAGCAGACTACAAACTCGAGATCTCAAATAGGTTCGAAATCTTAGCCGACTCGAGTAGTAATAAAGATGAAATTAATAGTGAAATTGATGTAAGTAAGATGTGGGAGGCAACTCGTGATACAGTGAAGGGCGGAGCGAAGGAACGTGTAGGTGAGAATAAACACCATAAAACAAGCCTTGGTTTCATTAAAAATATCTTAAAATTCATGACGAAAGAAAACAAGCAAAGCAGCCATGGCTAAGTAATAAAAGCGAAGAAAATACCAACCAGTACAGTAACGCGAAACGCAACTCCACACGCGGGTTCAGAAAAAAAAGGCGAGAATATATGACGCAGAAGTTTCAGGCGATAGAGGAAAACGGGAAGACAAATAACATACGATATCTATACAAAGGGGTAATCTCGTTGAGAAAGGGTTACCAGCCGAGATTAGGGATGATTATAACTGAACGAGGAGATCTACAGGCAGCTTCGACTAAAGTTGTCGATGTGTGGAAAAGTTATTTCGACAAACTTCTTAATGTACACAACGGAGAAGAAACAGAGGAATTTGAAATCTATACCGCACAACTGTGGATATCTGAACCTAACGAGATAGATGTCGAAATGTCAATATCGAAATTTAAAAATTTCAAATCACCGGGAATAGACAATATTTTAGCCGAATTAATTGAAACGGGAAGTATGGCACTCTTCAAGGAACTACATACATTAATAAACGCTGTATGGAGAAAGGAATGGAAAACATTAATAATAATTCCAGTTTTAAGAAAAGGCAATAAATCGACCTGTAATAATTACCGTGGAATCTCGTTAATCCCTACGTGTTACAAAGTATTGAGTAATATACTGCTAACTCGCCTAAGTGTATACGTAAATGAAATAATTGGAGATCACCAATGTGGATTTAGAAGAAATAGATCCACGTTGGACCAGATTTTCGCCTTGAGACAAATCTTGGAGAAGAAATGAGAATACAATGGGACTGTTCACCAGTTATTTATTGATTTTAAGAAGACTTTTGATTCTATTAAAAGGGAAAAACTATACAGTATCCTGGTACAATTTGGAATTTCAGAAAAACTTGTTCTACTTGTGAAAATGTGTTTCAGCGAACCCATAAGCAGAATACGGGTAGGTAATAATATGTCAGATAGTTTCAAGATTCCCAGTGGATAGAAAGAAGGTGTCACCACTACTGTTTAACTTTAGTTTAAAATATGTGATTTTAAAAATAAAAGAGGACAAGAACGGGCTAACGTTGAACGTCTTGAACCAACTGTTCGTGTACGCAGATGATCTAGATTTAATAGGGAAATATAGAGGCAATACAAAGTAACATCGACATCTTAGTAGAAGCGTGCGATGAGATAGGTCTAAAGGTTTACAGAGAAAACAAAATACATGATAACAAACCGAAACACAGTGAATAACGGAAATGGGTACTTAATAATTAAGAATGGGAAGATAGAGCAAGTAAATAATTTTAAATACTTGGGGGAATAAGTAACAAGCAAAAAAGGGGTAACGGAAGAAATAAAATGTCGTTTAGTATCGGTGCAACGCATGTTTCTATTCAGTCTAGAAACTCCTAACTTCGCTATTAATATGATGGAAGTTGAAATTGAAAATATAGTAACGGCTATTCTGCCGGTAATACTTTACGGTTGTGAAAGTTCGAGTACGACTCTAGCAGATGAACATCATCAACTACGAGTGTTTGAAATAAAGTTTTTAGAAAGATATACAGTCAGAAACGGGACGAGATGACTGGAGAATGGAGGAGACTGCATAATGAAGAACTTCACGGACTGTACGACTTACTCGATGTTGAAAGAATAATGAAATCACGACGACTAAGATGTTCAGGCCATGTAGCTCGGACGGGAGAAAAACAAAGATTAAATTCCGTCTTGATTGGAAGGCCGGAGGAAAAGAGACCGTTGGGAAGACCGAGACGATGTTTGTGGAATAATATTAGAAGGGATCTTCGAGAAGTAAATGTTTGTGATGAAAACTGGCTTGATCTTGCTCAGGATAGATCCCGATGGCGAACGTTTTCTACTACGGCGATGATCTTGCGAATTCCGTAAGCCATAGAGTAAGTAAGTAAGTAAAAATCAATAACAACATATTATCAAGGGAGCCTCTCAGGCCTCTATTGTGCTTTCGAGAGTTAGGAAGTAAATAGATTTCGTTATGAGCCAAAGTTGCTAAAGGTCTTAAATACAATTCAGTTGAATTCAATTTTTATTTGATTATGGATTTTCTATCTGCACATTTGTAATCTTTTACAAATTCTTTTTACATATGCATATGTCTTCAAGAGTTATTTAAACGCATTAGAGCTGTTTATTTTCTAATTAATTGAGGTGTTAAGATTTAACGTATACTTAACTTAATTGATAAACAAAATCAATTGATATCTACTGCTAAAGTGCATTAATAATTAAATCGAGTGCACTTATTAAATGTGGAACAAATAATGTGAATGAAACTAATATTAAGATGTCTGCTATTTTGAGTCTCATTTAAAAATTAGTGTCTATAGTGACATACTGCCATTTTATACTGTTTATGGCTTTTCATTTCCGTCTTTTTAATATAAATGCTGGGGCTAGAGGCACGCCAGTCTTGACCCCAGTGTAGCCAGGCGCATTGGCGAAAGAAGCTGATGGCGATGTAAGCAGGAGCCGAGGGATAATGAAGACTTTGCAAAACTGTTCCAGTACATGTGTCACAGTTCCAGTTTCCTTCTGTTATTAATAGTAGTTAGTTTCTTTGGTTGAATAGAGTGTCAGCTCACGTGGCACCCATTTGACAGTATGCGCAATTGTGTTTATTTGAAATTGGATATATTTTCAGCGAAGTCTATATATCTGTTGCATGTATCATAAGGAAATCATTTAACGTAGTACTAGTTATTTACAATAATGTCTTGACCCGTTTGATTATAATGACCTTTCTTGTTTCCTACGTTTTCAAGCAATAAAATGAGGGTCCAAATATTACGCAATGAGATCTTGTTTATTTTTGTAAAATGAGAAGGAATGGTAGTGGTGTTTAAATCGATAACAAATAAAGGAAATCTAACCTGACCACTAATTAACTTCCGCTCGCTCGACATTACATGTCCGTAAAGCATGTATAATTCTAAAGCGTACCTATAAAAGTAGAAGGAAACATTTATATAAGTATTCAGGTATGATTATTAAGGAAAGAAAGTAAAGCAAGTTCGACTGTACAGTGATGAAACTCAAACCAATTACGTTAAAATGTTGTAAATGCTAATACGTAATATCAGCTCTCTAGGAAGAAAAATTATAATGAAGTGTTGAACGTACCTATTAAAGTACAAGGGAACATCTATAATTTATATAACCATTGAAGTATTAGTATGATCCTTGAAGAAAAAAATAAAGCAAGTTGGCCTGCATGGGGATTGAATCCGGGCAAAGGCATAAAAAATACACACCAGTAGCCTCCGCGGCCCCGCGGAAGGGAGCGCAAAAGTTTTGAGGGCCCAGAAGTCTCGACTTAGTAACTAATAATAAAGGGCGCACCAACTGGAAGTTGCGGGGCAGAGTAGAGCCAGTTAGTTACGCTACTGAACCCGGGCCTGCCACACAGTAAACAGACGCTCTAGAACCTAGGTCATCAAGTTCGCTGAAGGCAAGCGATTTTGAAGGGATGTTTAGAGCATACAACTGTAACCTGGCATGTAAAACTGGAACTGAATGAGTGAAAGTAACTGGAAGAGTGAATGTATGCTACATGACCTTATTCCTCGGGGTTGCAGAACTCACGTATCTGTAATGTTGGTAGCGCAATGGGCGTGCCTGTAGTCATAACCTAATTTTAAAGGATGTCACAAACATATTGTACTTACAAATTACAGCATATAATTATACCTAACGTGCATTTCTTGAATTTCAGGAGGACTGTCGAGCTTGAAACAACTATTAACTTTCTTTAACGGAGGTAAGCAAAAGCAAATGCCTTAAAGTAGTTTTATAGTCTTAAGCTTTCTATTAATTATGATTTCAAACGGGGTATTATTTACTGGAAACTCCCACTTTCTTGTGAATATGAGGAAGAATAGGGAATGAAAGAGACAAGTACATGGCACAATAGGTCCAAGGACATCAGTTCCAGTTCATTCTTGTTCATTGAGGAACTTAAAGCCGAGATGTTAACAAATTATGTTCATTAGGCGTTAGCACTTCCTACGAGCGGTACTCCGTATTAGAACTGGACTAGTCAGCCAGGTTTTGTCACATTAGAACTTAAGAATTTTGTGTATCCACCAACTCTTCAGAAGGGTATATTCCTTATGGGAGCAATAGATAATATTGACCATAATCCAATCATCTCGATGTTTCATTTCCCGGTTTGTAACAAAGAAGCTAGTGCATCTAACTGCGTAGTAATCCTTAACTTTCAAATTTAACCAGATCGCTGCTAAGTTATTACACCGTGCTGAAGCATATTCCAAAGCGTCAGATGGTGTGAAAGCTGTCGGAGTTAGAAACAACCGATGTGCCAACAAGTAAGGAATATAGATGGTTACAGTTCTGCAGCAGAAACATTTTTAACCTCATTCAACTGATTAAATGTAAAGGTACGATACAAGTCACGGACAGCGTACAGCGCATCACTTCAGCCTGATGCGCAGTACTACCAGTATGTGTGTCAGATTCTTACCTGATATACGAATTCTATGAGTATGATAAGACACACATACTGCTTTATGAAATCTATACGAACCACTAACCTATCATTGTATGTTCAATGCCTGGAATTCTTTGTGCCATGGTATATGTTTTTTACCATGTATATTAGAGCTGATAGTTTCCAGTTCACACCTGCGACTTGAAAACTTGACGTTCTTTACAACCAACAATTGCTTAGAATTTTCTATATGGTTTTCTTAAAGTTTGTGCAAGGGATGGCAAGTGCACAAGTGTGGGTATAGACGGAGTAAATGAATGGAAGAATAAATTAGTGAAGGATAATTGTGGAGTTCCTGGTTTATGCACATCATAGATGGATCGTTATTGGCCCAGAAACAGCAAGAGTCATAAAAGAATGAAAGTTTCTATTTGAGAAACAAGATTAAAAGCGGCCCTGACCATGTTGAAACAGAAGTTACTCGGAAAACATTCATAGAAGAAGTCAGAAGTTGTGTTAATGTTATGGAGAACAAAATACAGATATCGTTATGACAATTTCTACCTTAGACTTCGCAGCTACAGAAAAATTCATTGTCTTTACGTATGATAGCACGTATGGAAGGATATCGGTAAATGAGGCAGCAGAACTATTCACAACGAACAAAATCCTGGTATATTTCTAAAGCATCAGGAATAATGAAATGTTAGGATTTAAAACGAAATATTCCTGGAAATGATGTCCTGTGTTGGTCTTGATAGTACCTTTCAATAATACTTGAAACTGGAGGCGTTTTTCTGCGAATAATATAATGTTTTATTTCAGAGGTGAATAATATTTTCAGAGGGTATGGTTCCCTCGGAAAATATTTTCGTCGAGCTGGATCAAGAGTTGGTCCAAGTGTGGGAGCGGGTGCCGGAGCTGGTGCTGGAGCAGGAGCAGGAGCAGGAGCAGGAGCAGGAGCAGGAGCAGGAGCAGGTGCAGGAGCTGGTGCAGGAGCAGGTGCTGGAGCTGGAGCGGGAGCAGGAGCAGGTGCAGGTGCTGAAGCAGGTGCTGGAGCAGGTGCAGGTGCAGGCGCAGGAGCAGGAGCAGGAGCAGGTGCTGGAACAGGTGGAATTGGATACGGATATTATGGGTCGTATGGAGGTATTCTAAGTTATTCTTTACTTTTAAGCTATAATCACTAAAGAACATGTTTATAGGAGATATGATACACGAAAGTTCAAAAGTTATCCTATTACCACCGATTACTTAAAACAAAATCAGCTATCTAGGAATATACGAGAATAAAATTTGTGAATGATACATGTAAACGATATATACATAAGCAATCATCAAACTGGGTTCTGAAGAAGCACATATTTATTTTCAAATTGCTACTATCACCCAGGTTTGACATGCTATCTTACAAAACACTTAAATAAAATACAGCCACTATAGTCATTCTTCGTCATGGGGTATCGCTACAACTTCCATGAACAGTACTACTAATAATTATTCAGAAAATGATATATGTGTAGTAATCACACTCTACACAAGTGTATTAATACTCTTGAAGGTTGTGTAAATTCAGAGAACACAAATGAATCCGGACCGAACAGCCATAGTTCATTAGGTAGTTTTAGCTTAGCTATTCGAAGGTCTTAAGAACAATACATGTGTGACCAGATATTTTGGAACTTTAAACTCGGTTTACAAATGTACCCACTTTGTGGTGGTGTAAGCTTAGCTCTACTTGATTGAGGTATAGTTGCTCAAAGAGGCCGTTTAGAGTTGAAGTGGAAATAAATGGGAACTAGGTGGTGGAAAGCTGCTGTTCTCTGATGAAAAAATGTAATATGATACTCATTAAACAAAATTCGGTTTTACTTTCATATAATTTTAACACGACATATATAAAAACAAAAAAAAATCTTGTAATAAAATATTTCAACCTAAAATTGACATTGACTACTAAACGGAACATACTCCCTTCACTTTTTCCTTCTACGTTCATCGCAACATGTATTTATCAATAGCACCAATTACTGCCACTCGTAGGGCACGACAACAAGCCTAGCGATAGTGTGAAACAGAAAATAAAATTTGCCCACTCTTCTCTTGCTCCAATATATTGTGTCACATTTTCTCCACGCTCAAGAACAAACGGAAAATGAGCCCACAAGAAACAGTTTCAATATTTCTCACACGATGCTAATATAGTAGTCAGCAAACACCCATAAACCAGAAACCTTCCACAGCCTTACCTCTGAAATCATAACATTCGAAGTACCCAAACTGAAGCGGGGTGACTATCCGGCATGTCACCACTTTAAACATTCCTATAGTTAGTAAATATTGCGTGTGTAAATAATTCACAAGCGATCATTCAACCTTTCTTTGCGATTGATTAACAAGACCCGAAATAGCGACATAGACAAACTCAGTGCCTGCGTATTCCAAACACAAAAAAATAACAGTCAACTTTCCGAGTCGATATTCAAAACGCTAAATCCAGAGGCTAACGAAGTCAATACAAATAAGCACCACATTCTCTTTATCAAATTTTCGACATCACAAAACAGTAACTAAAATTAATAGTCTAGTTTTCAAAGTTCTCCAATCTTAACACTGCAAACACCGAAACAAATTCATAATGTTCCAAAAATAAGGTGTACAAAATATCAAATTAGTACTTACATTACAACACAAAATATTCGCTTAGACCTAGCCTATTATAAAATAGTTTCATTAACATACATTTTCAAGGTACAATAATGTCCAATAGTATGACGTAACACCTTTTGACATATATTTAAGAAAATATCGAAAATATGTTTGATTATTTGTTTTATAGTTTAAGTGTGAATAACTCTGTAATTATAAACAACTACAGTGTTAAAATTTACACACAAAATTGTTCATTACTTTAAAAGCTTTAAAATGTCACTAATATCCTTTCTGTATCGTTCCACATTTTAACGAAAGTTAGAATCGGATACTACTTTTAGTAGCACTTTCATTACACGATCTTTCAATTCGCAATTGCTTTCACTGGATACCAAAATATTTTCTCACTCTTCTGTGTCTTTTCGCACTTTGCGCAATGCTTTTCATATCTTACGAGTGTTCAAAAACTCGTTAAACAAAACAGTACAGTACAGTTCTTGTTACAGTAATGTTATTTATTCAAGTTTTACGAATATTTGTGTTCAGATAATAAAGTAGTTCATTGAAATAATATTACACTTTTTGTTTTGTATTCCTCCGCGAACCAGGAAAGGAGTATACAGCGAACTGCTTCTCGGTAAATTGCTGGATGTATCCAAACCATGCAATGTTGGGTATATCCCTTATCTGACAAAGGAAGGCAGAAACTACACTCTTTTAAATGAAACATAAAGGATATAATCCATTATGTTTTCTCCTTGACTTATCATGCATGATTGAAAAAAAAGTCCCGGACCCATATTTGTCAAATGATTGCAACTATTCCTTCAGAACCTCTGTACTGTTGACTACAGTACAGTGCACCAACTTCCAAAGATGACAGCTTTATAAATATTCGAGTTTTCCTCAATGGTCGCAGAGCCACTTCCTATTCTAACTAACGCCTTACATTTCTTCACTGTATATATCATTTTAGAGCTAGGAGGTATGGATTCGATACACATTGGGTTACTAATATTCTTGCTCTCGAATATTCTAACATCACTGCTAAAATTAATAAAATAACACAACCATTGGCGTAACAGGCCGATAAGCCCTGAGCCTGTCCCAACGCAATCTGTCCGCGTTTGGTGGAACTGCGTCCACTTGAGTAACGGTTGTGTGGAAATTATCACTGCTGTTGCTGTGAAGGTATCACGTTCCAGAGTTTTCCCATTGTTTTCAGTCATAGAAGCATTCTTCGTCCAGAGTTTCCTCAGTAAGTCAGTTAAGGTACTACAAAGCGTGTTCTTCTTACGTCTCAGTTACTGTTATATTTACCTCACATACATCGTTACAAATTTTTTATTTTACATACTTCTGAATATCATTGACTTACAGTTTACAAACTTACTAGTGATTTACATTTTGGAGGTACTGAGGGCACTCTTTCATTCCTTAGAACTATTGAATTGGTTATGAACTTTCTTTCCTGAAAGTTAGAACTTTCTAGCCTTGACTTTGAAAGGAGGAGCATTGTAATTTCTTGCAGCAAAAAAATACATTAAACATTAACGGAGGCAGTACTGCCATCTTTTGTTGATCTTTGCTTTACATTAACTTTAAAATAAAGTAAAGCTGAAACTTTATACTAACTTAATATTCGTAAGATCTTACCTTAGAAACTAACAAGGGTTAAAGTTTGTAACAAATTGAATTCCAGAAGACGGGTGATACAGCATTTATTTGGGATAATTTATATCTCTACGTTGAAGTTCAGTTCATCCAAGTTTTTGATTACTTTTTACAGGATTTGATTATTACCAAGGACTGAATTACGGGACAGATTATAACGTTCATTATGGGATGGACTATGGATCTGGAGACAATCCGGGAACAGAAGGTAATTTTACGTCTTCATTCTTAAGGTACTAGGCAGGAGAATATATAATAATGCTTTAATCTTGTTTTATTCCCACCTTCCTTCTCAAGTTAGACGAGTCTAGTCAAGAAATACTACAGGTGTTATATCCTTTTTAACTTTTCTACTAAAATACATTTCCTTTATTATCTAAATTTGCATTGACATATTAGCTCTAAGTAGAAATAAATTTACAATACTTAATAAACCCTCCTGGTTTTATTGGAGAACCTTTTTTTTATAAAAAAAAGTCATAAAAATAATAAAGTAATTTCTAAAGACATATATTTTAAACAATTGATACTAAGAAGATAATTTGGCTTATGTATGATTAAAAAGAAAAAGCATGAGGAGTGCTCTCATACACAGCCACTTTATAAATTCTTAAATTTTCGTGCCTCATGCTTTTATTTTTACTCATGCATAAACATTTTTTTTTTACTTTTTAGTACGAATTGTTTAAGAAACGTATCTCTGAAAAGTGTTATACCACGCGTACATAGCCTATGATATTAATGTCTGTTCGTTTAACATTTCCTAAGTTTCTTTTCGATTGTTTTTAACCTGCACAAGGAAGAACCACACAATGATATATCACTAATGTCCGCATAGGTTTTTTTTTCATGTGAATTAAGAAACTATGTATTTGCGGATGAAACAAAGCGTGGTAATTGAGATCTTGGAGAAAGAGGAAATAAAAATTTTTGAGAAGGAGATGCCTTGATAAGCAATAAAGAACGTATTGGGAGACCATCAACAATAGTAGCTTTTGTGAAAGGAGAAGGACTCAGGGCCTAAAATTCAACGAAATCACAGCTCCACACTGGTAAAATTTTTATATAGTATAGAAAAACTAGTTTAGTCAGCATTTGTTTTGACATATAATCAGTGTTCTGTCCAGTACATCATGTTTACCTGCGACCAAAAAAATATTATTATTATTATTATGTAGGAAAATTTTGGCATTCAGAGCAAACAAAATTAAAGGCACATTAGGATACATATTTAATTGTATTGTATTAAACCACAAAATACAGGAAACAAACCGGTAAAAAAAATAGTCACACTGGATAAAAAAAGTCACTTTTTCTTACATAAGAATTTCACTGTCATTTTTCGGTGATCATCACGCTGTCTCAGTCTGTTTTCTGCCGAGGCAAATACACCGTTATACCATTGACTTCCTACCAACTTCAAAACGTCTTTCCTTTCTGGCCAGCCATTTCATAACAGCAGGGGTTGGGCTAAAATCTTCCAACGGACCCATATTTTTTCCCCATGAAACTTACGAACGGATAATATTTCCTGCGTTATGATTGGTTGTTGAGAGTCTACGGTGCTTCGGATAAATTTTTGGCGGTTATTGATGTATGTTATCTCTGATAGTAGGCCTACATATTTCTATTACGGATTCAAAGGATCGTGTAATTTCTATCTACGAAACAACACATTTCATTATATCGGAAAAGTGTAATGTCCTATTGAAACAACAGATAAACGTGCAGTTAGTTGCATATTTTAAAACTATATGAATGCAACCGAAAACGTTTGAAAACTAAATGTAGTTAAAAAGTTCCTTCACCTGAAAATTGGCAATGGTTTTCCCTGCCATCTAGGAGACAACTATACGTATTAACTCTGGCTTAATATCATATACTGGCAGTTATATGGAATTGAGTAACCCATTACATAATGAATGTATTGAATCAGTATGACTTAGTTTGACACACTAAATGCGTTTAAATGCATAATCCGAGAAAAGTAAGGTACTCACATTAATACCACTCCACACTTTAAGAATTATAGTTCCACACTCCTTTCCTACAGTTCCACAAAGTGTGGAGTACTCCACTCAATTTTAGGCCCTGGAAGGACTTCAACCTGATCATCGTGTGACTAACCCCTAACTGTGTGACCAATTGACGCAATTTAGTGTGGTCATAGAGGCAGACAAACGTCACTCGAGGCTTTGTATTAAGTGGATGCCAAGACATATAACCCAGAAACAAAGTTGAGAAGGGGTGGATGTATTTATAATCTTACAGGAGTGTTTTGAGAGATACATGTAACAGTGAGAGGCTTAGGTATTCTTTTAGGACCCTGAAATTAGACATATGTGAATAGGATGAAACCGAAGAGCTTCATCGAGGCACAAGAAAGTGACAACTATACTTTCGTGAAAGAAAGAAGAGATTACGAAATTCCGGGAATGTCGTGGTATCATTTGGAATTATTTTCTTGTATGTGGCCGAACGATCAACAGTATTAGCTACAATACAGCTATGAATAAGTTTTGTAAAGCCATCAAAAAGAAAAGAGCAAACAAACATTCTATTTAACCCTGCTGTGACACTATGACAACACACCCACACATCACGATGTAAATTCTAAGGTTATATTGCGAGAATGAAATGTTCACTGTGACGTTAAAATGCCATGTCCTCTCTACAGCCCTCATTTGGCACTATCTGACTTCTACCATTTTGAACGTTTTTAACACGCCATCAAACAGAAACAGTTTTAAAATGTGGAAGAAATTCAACAAACTGGACTATCGTGGATGAAAAGGCAACAAAGTAGCTTTTCTGCAGTTGATTAAAAGATGGCAAAATAAACACAAAGCAGTGCACAATTAATTAAGTGGATTAGTGTACAAATCTTCAGTCCTTTCTTGCACCAGATTTAAAATTCGAAATGATAAGAATAAATGTTATTAACTCGAAAAGATTTACTTTGAGGAAAACTTTGCAGCTCGTAAGATCAGATTGCGAGGTTTATGTGCAGGGGAAAGTGAGTTGATTGGCATGTTGTTTATTGACGCTGGCTCTGTCATTGTTGGCGTAGAGCATTTATTGCGATTCTAATGGAACAAAAGGACGACGGAAGTTTAACTCATTTAATTAGCATGGATCGTTGCACCATGTCTTATCGCAGCAGCCCTTCTTCTTCCCTCTAAAGAAAATATGTAAGTGGCATAAATATTCAGGAGATTGGAATAATGGAGTTGGGAATGAACACAATTCCGGGAGCTCCATGGTTTACTTCTAACACCCTGATTATTTCCTCGAATCTACTCACCCAGCCAGTATTGTATTGCGAGAGGGAACCTGATTATAATCATGTGCATTAGAATAGTCAAAATTACTTCAGTGCAAAATGATTTTTTGATGTGCGAAAGAAGAGAGCTGGTACGATACATCACAGTACAACAATGCATTTTGACAGTCAATTAAACTGGCGTCATGTATTCTTTCGAATGCAACATCAGCGATTTACCTTCTCACATCAACGGTTGAGACTATTCGAATTTCAAACATATAAGTAACCTCTACGTCCTCTGCGCAAAACTACATTTAAAGTTGTTTATAAGAATAGTAATGGTTAGTGTTTATCAATTCAAAACACAGATTGAAAAATAATTAGAAAACACCTTTTCCTTGCTCATACCGTTTGGCACTAAAACACACAATTGATAGTCAAAATTAATATGGTGAAGAAGGTTTTCTGATCTTTTTGGATACTGTTACTCAAAGAAAATAGTAAATAAAGGTTCCAAACTAAAGTGAAATAGCCTACTAAATGGGATACGTGGAATCAAACGGTGACATTTTCGAAAACAGGGGGTGTCCCGCGAATACTGTTGCGGGGGGAGAAATAATAATAATAATAGAAACAGTAGTTGATTTTGCTACCTTTGAAACAAACACGAAATTTTGAACAAACTTTCAGATGAAACATTTTTAAATATCGTCGGTTATAAGAGCTATTTGATAAGTTAACTGTTGACCTAGTAATTAACTCTTGTATTTGCCAAACTTTACGAAATATTAAACAATTTTTGATCTGAAAGTTGTTCAAAATTTCATGTTTGTTTCAAAGAAAGCAAAATCAACCATTGTTTCTATTCAAAATTTTTAAGTTTCCGGCCATAGAGGTATTCTCGAGACGCCACTGTTTTCAAAAGCATCACCACGTGATTCCGTATATGCACTTTGGTATTGACATTTATTGTTTCAAAGATTTCTGTGCACTAGGAACAGAGTTATGGCCTTGCTACAGATTTCGAGAACCACCTTTTATTTTCATGGAAGTAAGATTATTTGGAAGCCATTTCTTTTGTGATGTTTATGAAGTCCAATACATACAGTCCCATTTTCCAATAGGGGGTTACTAAATCATTCACATTAATGTACTTCGTAAACATCGCAAAAGAAATGGCTACCAAATAGATCTTTTAGCTGCTTGTAAAAGTTCATATACCTTTGTTACTTTCATGAAAATAGTTTTAACTTCTGCCAAATACAGACGTTCCGATTTTCTATCTCATCTTGATCGAAACATTTTCTAGGGGTGAGAAATTTATCCCTGGCAGGGACAAAAAAATAAATTTTTCAGGGTGGGAAACGTATTTGCCAAGGGGGTAAAAACCCCGGGAGCGCCCCTGCTAATTCGCACATTGATTCCGGGGCGTTGAGAAAGAAATGGTTTGTGGTTGCTTATGGATCTAACAAGGACACTTACTAGATGACAGAGCTTGATTTAGATTAAAGTTCGTATGTGGGCACAGTGCCTTAGTAATCCTTCAAATCCAAAATTATATCTGCTATGATCGACATATAATGACAATGGGAATCTTGAAAGGTTAATCGTAGAGACAAAGCAAATCGAAAACAGAGTAAGGGAAAGGCCATTTCTTTTACAAACTGTTAAACATACTGAAAACAAATGGATATTAATGGATACTGGACAGGTGGCGATATACGGTGGAGGGTAAGTCATCAATCCTCAACTATGACCGCCAGCTTCAACTTGACCATCTTGACTATGCTTCAATTTAAAAAATAATAAGTGCTTTAGTTCATATATCAATCTGTATTGGGATATTAAAAGAAACTTAATGGCAAAGTCAGTTTTGGCATAACTCTAATCCTGTACGACAAAATGACACGAGAAATTTACCTGAAGAATGTCTGAGTCGAATAATGAAATCAAAAATTCTGTTGAAACAGTTGAAGGAATGAAAACCAAACGGCTACTGTTATGTTGTGAAATACGATCTTCATGTACATGAAATGCACTATAAACTTGTAAATACGCTAATGGAAAATTAAATCCCAATTATCTAGAATGAATTCGGAGTTGGTGTTTTGGCACAAATTTGATTTATAATTTAAGGTCTTGACAACACTACATTTAAGTATTTTATATATCTTTAAAATCGCGGTACTGATTTATCAGATTAGCTGGTCTTAAATAATTTTATACTGATTTATTTTTTATAAAATACGATATTTTCTATGACGTAAGGATTTTAATGTCTTGAATTTATTTCATGTGTTATCTTCATATGTGGTAAACCATTCAAGCTAATAATGTGTAACAAACCTAGAAAATATAGTTCTTTTTAAAGAAGAAGAAGGTATCTCCTAATCCTTCAGATATGTGGTAAAGGAACTCTACTAAGTATGTGCAATTATGTATTCTTTACCTTTCCTTCCATAAAGTAGGGAGTTAGTTTACATCATATGTACTTTCTTCATTGTTTTCCATGTTTTTTTATATATTGGTGAAATATTTCATATTGTTCTTTGTTTACACAAACTAAATCACTTTGGAAGAAGTCAAAGAGGGCTGAAAAGTTGACGCTCATATTGTAATGTAATCTCTTAAAGATGTGTAGCATGTTTCCCCGATACTGTTATCAATAACATGTTCTTTGTCTTCGAGAAAGTTTCGAACAAAACACGTAAATTGAATAAAGTCCTATTTTTGAATTAGTTTAACGACTTTCCAAATTTCTAATAATTGATGACTTTCTGGATTTGGATACCGACAAAAATACAGTTTTCTCATTTTAGCCGGATAAAGTTTTAGATACATTGTTTAAAATAGACCAATAATGTGTCTTATCAATTTTCAAAAAAGCAACAAAACAAATTTCCCATCTATTAGCATGGTACAATTCACCACGAAGTTCGTAATGTAGTAAATATAGGTATATTTATGCAATTTGCAGAAAACAAAACTTTCTTCGTGATAGGTGATAAAGGGTTTGCATATTTGAAACCCAAAGAACAGACAGATCTCTAAAACACTAACTAGATTCCGAATACTAGAAAAATAATGTAGACTAATGTAGCTCATTCATCTAACAAACGAAAAGAAAATATCTTCATTTATCTTTATCGTTTTGTTCTTAGATTCAATATCAACTCAGCATACCACTAATGCAACTATGTCTTCACCATCAAACTACCAATCAGCTACACCGACATCTTCAATGGTCCAACCACAAGGTAAATAAAAGTGTATAGTAAATAGAAAATATTCTACAAATGCTATAATCTACAAACAAAAATCATTAAGTTTGTTTTTTCATTTTTAGAAATACGTTAATTTGGATCAATTCTGGAATATTATAACTGATAATGATGATGATAAGAACACATATTGTTTTGTACAATTTTTTAATAGTTTTATCAGAGACTAAGCTGTTTTGCTAGCCAAGGAAAGGAATAAGATGCTGGTGGATGTGCTGGTAGAATCCAGCTTACCAGAATGATAGCCTACAACTTTAACGAACTCAGATGAAAATAACAGATCGTATTTGACACTTTTATTGTTGTACATTAGAAGGAATTTGATGCAAAAATGTGTAAACATGAAAATTGTCGGGGCATATATTATAAAGTGTGTACAAAAAACTTTGAAATGATAATCCTGAAAACAAACCTAGAGAAATGTTTAAAATTTTATTATTGCTAAAGATCTGGACTATGGGATAGATTATAATGTTCTTTATAGAATGGGTCTGGAAACACTTTGGGCGCAGAAGGTAATCTTTTCTCTTTATCTATTTTTAACATACTTGTAGGTCTACTTGCGTCAAGTAAGTGAATGGTCAGAAACAAAAGATTACAACAACAAATTATAAAAGCACAGTATGATTGGGAAGGAATTGATTATGTACGAGAGGTAGACACACATCATACCTACTTGTTGTTGTAGTCTTGTTAGTAATCATGTCCCTCCTCATTGGACCACTTCATGATAGTTATCTTGAATTCATCGTAGGATGAGAACCGTGTTCTAGACAAGGACTAAGGCTGTTTGGGATAGTTCCACATATCCTACCTGAATCATTGCAACAACTGTTGAGTATGGCGGGCCATGTAGGCTCAAGCATTGCCATTAATGAAGAGGATACCATCACTCCACATACCTAGCCACTTGCTTCTGCGTTTGGTCTCTTCCACAAGTTAATGATGGATTTCCGCTGCTGGAACACTCCTTGCCCACAAGAAGCGTATTACATCTCGCACTACCAGGACAGACCAATTTTTCAAGCGTCTCGCCATTGCATCTACTACTACTCAACTAGCGGTACATGTAAAGTTGTCGAAACTCATCACAGATATATGGCGCCGTCTGTTGCACCTTCGGTTAAACAAATTATTAACCGCCTATCTCGTGTAGTCACAGAATGCTTGTTGTAACCTTCTTTTTTATGATCGATCCACGTAGATCAATGTTGTAAAAGAACTCGTACTTTTTGATGTTTTATCAAGCATTCATAAGCACATCACCTTCCAGCTTTTTCGACGATGCTGAAAAGGTCGCTTACCAACAAACGGCAGTATCAGGAACCCTAGAAACTTAGTCGGGAACTTGGTCTGTTATCTTCAAAGACCAAGATATTCTGGACCAAGTTATATTTTATCCCCTGACTAGATATAGTTCTACATTAAATCTTAATAACAATGCGTAAGGAACAATTATTGCACACTAGGTTAACCTTTTGTCGTATCTCTAATCGATGGTTGCCCAAATGTACTGGTTACCTCTTGTGCATCACAGTACCTTTGTTTTCTTTCTTCGCCTTGATTTGACCACCCTTTTCCATTGATGGTGCTCTCCTCCATGTAGAATCTTAACATTAATACTCTCCTTCTGGTCTTACACTATCTGTGTCATTGTGTTCATAGTTTGACAATCCATAACCTGAAAGTCAGTAACTAATGTTTTTATTCCTTTTTCTACTTTCTCCTGAGACGTTGTTTATTTATCTATCTCGTCAACACTACACAATTTGGTTTTGTAATAGTTGTGTTGTAGTTTCTTTTTAATCTATTTGCTTTCCTGAGAACTTATTAGTGTTCCAGATTTTCTATGACCGATGGAGGTCTTGTTCAAACTTCCTCCTCTCTTACTGCCGACAGTAGTAATGCATACAGAAACTTGTTGGCCATTTAAGCTTTGTATTGAATTATCACTCATTGTGATACTTCACACCATGCGTGGGGTTATGCGCAGCAAGTACTGATGCATTATATCCACCTGTTTGATGTTGCTTTCTACTTTTGCAGCCACGAGCCAAATGGTTCTCCTCTTCGAGGAGATTTTGCATTCAGTCCTATACGTTGCACAGTTTCTTCTTTGTCTATGGTAATATCTAGAACCACAGACCCAACCTTCGCTCACTGCTGCATGGAGGAACTGTATCGACAAAATTATTTTTTTTTAGTTTATCGCAATAATCTTTAAGAAATATTGTTTAAAACAGGCGGACAAAGTTTTCATAATGGTAAAATTGTAACAAACTCCTATGTATTATCATGCCGCTACTGTAACAACGAAACTCGTAAATTGGTAAATATACTTATGCAATTTGTACAAGAAAACTTAATAGGTGACAAGGAAAAAAATTAGAAATATGAACAATAAATAGATCTTAGAAAATCAGTTAGTTTCTAAACAGGAAACAAATACTACGTATGAATCCATTCATCCAGTAACAAAAATATAACAATATCTTTATTTCTTTTATCGTATTTTTCTCAGGTTCACCATCAACACAATACAGCACTAATACAACAATGTCTTCTCCATCCAATTACCAATCAGCTACACCGACGTCTTCAATGACTCAACCACAAGGTAAATAAAATAGTATGGTAAATAGAAAGTATTCTACAAATACGTATTGAAACATTGTGATTGAAAGTATTCTACGTATTGAAACATTGATTTCTTTTACAGTATAGCTCACTTCATCCTTCATGAAACAATTTAACCAAACCTTTAGAAACAAAATTATTAAAAGGAAATATAGAGAAAATTAATGCTTGAACTAATGACGCATATCTGTAAATTGTGGTATCATAAATGATTCTTCAACTTTCATTTTAATTCTGATTCTTGCCGAAATGTTATGCAAACAATGCTTGTCGATTATTGGTAAGAACATACATTTTCTACTAATCTACAGGTTACTAAATGTTGTTGTACATAACCAAGCATGTGGGAGATAGACGAAAAAGTGATTAGGGCCAAAGATTTAGATATATTTGCGATTTAGATCGATGTTGTTATCCGATATCAATCAATCCCGAATTTCAAAATTTTTGGACGGTATTAATGCCGATCGATATCGATCGCTATGCTGAGAGAAATTTCCAAATATTTCATATTTTAATATGTGAACTTTATTTTTGCATGATTTTTGTTGTAATACACCACATTTATTAAGTTTCGGGATTAGCATTGAATGTCGAAATATTGTACTACGCCACTGCCGATTAAAATTATAGCAAAACGGCCGACCATGATGGATATCCGCGTTACTAACACAGTGGTGTCCCGATATTCCTGTTATGATAAGGACACTTCTTTAACAAGTATGGCCATGAAAGAGCTTGTAATAACCTCACGCTAATGTTTTCCTATGATACTCATAATTTTCAAAATGCCAGTCAAGTGTAAAAGTCTCACTCCACGTATGAAAGGAAACCAAACCCAATATTTGAGCGATAAATTTTCGACCTAAAGTGCGTAAAGCCTTTAAAAATTAAATTAAAATTCAACCGAGAAATTTTGTGCTAACGTAAAGTAGGCAGGAAATTCAGAGTTAGTGGGCTGAAATTGAGCGTCATTTTCACAAAACTTTGTTACTACATGCTTTTGATATTCAGATTTTTAACAGTTTCTAATGTGTTTGGTTCAGGTAAATTGGCTATTACATTCTTGAAAGATTCCAATAAGTAATATTTTACTAGGAAAAGTTTCATCGTGATATGGGTGCAGCCTATTTAAGAAACAGCTCTTAGGAAGAAAACTGATTTTGTAGATACCAAATTTCGTGAAAACAACTCTCAATTCGCAACAACTTGCCTTAATTGTCGCTGTAAATAAGAATTAAAATATTCCAAATGGCTTTATCAGTACATGTAGCTGCCTAACAAATGAGGAAACGTGACAGTTCACGTTGTTTAAGCATACACGATACGAAAACTTCCGCTCCAGCTCCCCCTGCGAACATCTTTCTGTTTCTTATCCTACCAAGGCCAACAAGAGTTATATGTAACATAATTCGATCGATTGCAATTCTGCCCCGAGAATATGTGATGTGGTGAAGCCTTAATGTACGACTCAACTATAAATTTATCGAATTTGCGAGGAAAATTCTAGGTTACACCAGAAGCATAATTTATGGCACTCGATATTGAGCTAATGAAAGTAGGTCTACTGTGGAATTTCTTAAACGTAAAACTGGGCAAATACGTCATAAAAGGATAAACTACCGTACTTTTAATGCCTTAAAATTAGCGGTCAAAATGTGTTGAAAAAGTGGGGCCTTTATACGGTAATTAAAACTCACTTTCATTTTCAATTATAACACAGCTATTTTTATCACCGATGGCACTGTACTTCGTTTAGTGTACTAATGAACATTTATGGCCAATATACTAATTAAGGTAAAGACAACATTTGTAAAATACATCAAGAGAAAGTAGATGCAAACGTCTTTTGGGTGCGAATTTCCATCTAGAAATATTTCAGTATATACAGTGCTGACTTACTAAATAGGTCAATCAGGCACCGACCTATGGGCCACACGCCTTTTCGGAATCCCGCAACAAGGGATCAAATTAGTATTGATCTTGAAAGAAAATTATGTTTTTAAGGTTGTGATGAACAGTGTTTCCTTCTAATACTTCACTCTGAAAAACGAAAAAAAGAAAACTGATAGACAGTGAGCATTCTTGGCTAGAACATACAACAACATAGATGGTCGGAATGAACCTCAGATGCCTAAAGGCCATAAATAAAATTCAAAGTTCAGAACAGAGATGGTTAATACAACTTTGTAAACTTTATTTCGTATGGACCAGTTTTAGCAACACTGACTTCGACCCGTCACGATTACGAATGCGATGCTAATTAAAATTCACATCCATGCCCGAGCCGGTGTCCAACTCCGGAGCTTGGAGTCGCTGGCTTAGCACCCTAACCTAAGAGATGGTTAATGTTCGTTAGGTTAGTGTACATGGAACCTCACTGTGTTCTAATAGAGGATTTACAATTTCAACAGAAACTTGAAGCGTGATGTCAAAACTGACTCATTCCCAGTATAGCGATTTACTCGAATCAGAAACATTGTTATGTGCTGACAAAATTAACAGCAAACTCTGTAGTTGTGTGCTATCCACTCAGGTGCGAGCGAACTACAAAATCTATTCGTAAGTTATCCGTGCAGCACTAGGAGCCTTCTGGCGGGCGCTGAAAGGTGACTCACGCGTGAGCTCAGCCAAAAAAGCGCTGCGTTGTCCTGATAAAAGTTCTTCGTGTACGTCTTGTTTCTTGTACAGCCTAACTCTTCCGTTTACAAATTAATATACTTATATTTAAATAAATTTTAGAAAATTAAACTGAGTGTAATTCACGAAGACCAAATCGACGGCTAGACGAGTCTGAACGTAGATTGTCATTTCAGGCGCTGTTCCTTTAGGTATAAGACAAAGCATGTTGAAAACTCTTCACTCGTGATATTAAAAATAACTGAGCTTCTAAAATTCTTACGAGAGGGCGAGAGGTAGCTTAAGTAGATCTAGGTCTACTGTCCAAAACCAAACAACTGCGACTTCCAAGCAGTTTCAGAGTACTGTTGTAGCTTCTCGATACTGTTAATTAAGGATAATCTAAAGCAACGATCTCCAATAAAAGATGGCAGCACTATCTCCGTATATGTCTAATGCATTCTTATCGCTGCACGAAATCTCCTTACTGCTCATATACATTCAAGACTAGAGACTTCAAGCTTTCAGGGAAGAGAGTTCATAAACAATTAAAGAGCATCGTCGATACCGATTTTTTATTTTCGTTTTCCTTCATTGTTGAAATCCCTTCATTGATGTTGTTAACATCGAAATCTACATCAATGAAACTCTTTCAACAATAGAAAATTAAAAATCGGCATGGATCATGCTCTGGAATTGGTAACGAACTTTCTTCCCTGAAAGTTTGAACTCTCTAGGCTTAAATTTGTAGGAGCGACAATGAAATTTCTTGTAACAGTGAAAATACTTTAGATATCATACGAAGGTAGTGCTGCCATCTTTTGTTGGATATCATTGCTTTAGATTATACTTAAGGACAGTAATTACTTTATCTATCTTCAGCAGTGGAAACAAGTGTAAGAACATCTTAAAACAGCACAAGCACTGAAATAGAAAATTAGTTCCCTCTTCTTTCCTATTTTTACAGTTAGCAATGGAAAAACAAGTGTGACCCCAAGTGGCGATGAAGGCAAAGAACAAATTCCAATATCACATACATCGAAAGGTACATAAACTTTTGATAAGTATCTAGTGCTAAGATTCAAGGTTCTACTAAAATTTACTGTAAAGTTTCTTACCAGGACTGACAAGCTAAAAAAGCGAGTGTTGCTAAGGTTTTCCGAAACAGAGAGAAAACTTTCATCTTACAAAGAAATATTATAATAATATTTTCCCACAAGTACAGATTTAGTAGAGTCGAGATAAGGTTTTTGCTGGAATTAATTCAAACAAAAATAATTCTTAGTTCCTGTTCATGTTCATTCCCCTCAGTTTAACAAACTAAAATCTACATTCTAACTTCGTCATCAGCCAACATATTAGAAAGTAGTGTACATTTCATGTCTTCAAGACAGTTTTTCAACATTTATGCGAGAATGGTGCAAGATACGAAAAAATATCCATACGACATAAATTGAACAATAACAAGTTTACACAATTTTGGTCCTTTTCATTTTTTTTAAACGACCTATCATTTCGCTAGAATTTGCATTTTTTTTATTTTTGTTGTTTTAAATTTCCTTCTTTTGTGTTTTATTCTGTCGTCAACAACAATTTTTCAGGAACTAACTCGATCTATGAATGATTTTATATAGATTTGATTTTATATAGAGCAATTTCCCATCTAAAATTAACTTCGAAATCATATATTGGGAAGGTACAGGGGGTTAAACGCTTGGGAGGAGTAATAATTGGCGATGGTTTTATCACATTCCTTACTTTTATTATAGCAGACTATCTCTTATAGATAAAGTGCTCTGAATAAACATTATAATAAAGATATATGATAGGGCTACAAAGCTGTCCCTTGTATGTTAAGCAATGAATTGGGAAGAAAATGAATAATCCATGAGTATACAAAAACAGGCAAGAAGATCATCCAAAGAGCTTTAAATCTTTCAAAGCACATGAATGTGACAATGGTTAGTGACGACACAGATACCCTAATTATGCTCCAAAACACCATCCCGAAAAGAATAGAGCAATCGGCCAAAAGTAACCCAAAGAAACGTAATTTCATTTCAATTAAGAAGTGTTGCACACTGCTTTCATCCATTTCTTCACAGTCTGCTATTCGACGAGCTCTTTTTTGGGAAAGGTAAAGTCGTAGTCTTTTGTAAAATGTGTTTTTACGAATTACTAGATCAATGAGGTTGCAAGTTTGGTGTACCAGATGTGCCATGTATCATCAAGTTTGAACATATTAGTATCATTGTATGGAGGGGATCCACTTAAGAACACTTACGATTCCTTGAGATGGAATTTATATTCTAAGAAAATTTGCATAGCAAAGAATGAATGCATTTGATATTACTCGTCTACTGCAAAATGTCATCTGCTTCGAGTTCATCAGTGTATTATCTGGAAAACGCTTTTAAATTAATTTATAAAATCTTTGCAAATTTGGATGGAAGATGGTTAGTGGAAAGCTTAATCCTGTGACTGCTGAATTGGCACTAACTCCACAAACCTTACTTAAAATGATCAAATGAAACTGCAAAATTTCTCGAGAGGACCCATGCTCAGGAATCTTTAAATGCAGGAAATATGTCTTCCTGTGAAGTGACATTTTCACAAACTGCAGTGGAAAGAAATCTATTAATACATCACGTGTTAAAATTGACTTCATAAGTGATGATGAAGCTGACATATGAAACATACTGAACTCGTATGAAGACCAGTGAAAGTATGGAATTATAATATATTAAATACGTACTTACTTAGGGAACAAAGCAGGTATTTTTATTTTAGTTTGTTCTTTAAAGTTCTCAGTCTTTATTCCACTTCAAAACTCATCCATTACTCATCATCTCCCGAATTCATTGCTTAACATACAAGGGACAGTCTTGCATCAAATATTTCTATTATAATGCTTATTCAAAGGGTTCCATCTATAAGAGACAGTTTACAACGATGGAAGTAGAGAGAGTGATAACATCGTCGCAGATAATAACTCCTACCAAGTATTGAACCGCTCTACATCCGCCACATATGATTTTGAAGTTAATTTTCGATTAAAAATTGTTTAATATACACGTTTACAAACAAATCAATCATATCGAATATTTATTGTTCTCGAAATATTGCATAAATGTCGAAAACTCGGCTCAAAGACGTTGGATGGATAACATTTTCCAATATAGTGGCTGACGGTCTGAAGATCAGAATTTAGATTTTTGGTATCTAGGAACATGAACAGGAACTGAGAACTATTTTTTAAAAAAAATATTTTCAGCAACTGCTATGATTACCTATCCCAACTCGATCACTATTTTCTAAATACGAAACAGCAATTGACGCTGTAATCATAAAAATACGAACTAGCATTATAATTACTTTATTAACTTCACTAGTAGTTCTATGTGGGAAACTTCTTGGAAACAGAAATACATAAATAGGCGAAGCGCTCGTCATCTTAATATTATTTTGTAATACTCTGTTAACTATGTTGATAGGACTCGTTCGTACATTTGATAACATTAGAGAGAATTTTCAGGTTTGGTACTTAACACTTGGCATCCTGCTCAAATGTTGCTGCGTGTTCTTTGGGTTAGTGAGTGTTCTTAGTGCTGTGTTGCAACCGACAGCCCATGTATTACTTTTACTTCTGCCATTAGTGTTACAGTATAAATAGTACTTTATGAACAAGCCCAGATGAGGAGATATAGATATTTAATTTACAGATGGAAATAAGGAAGAGTACCACAGTAATATAAATTCCAATAAGATGAAGTATTTTCTCAAACAAAAAGAAGACAAAATGAAATAAAATTATGAATAATTGTAAAAGACTAAAGATCTGAATACTTGTAAGAATCGCAATAAAAGTAGGTAGATGTTAGAAATATTCTGTTGATTTTTTAAAAAATTAACAGACTTTATTTTTATTTTCATTATTAAGGTTTCTGGGAATTTGTATGCAGCACAGGGCCGCGGTCACTCAATGGTGCTCGGGGTTGTGGGTTCGATCTGCTTATGTCATGTAGGCTTTGTGGTGAACAGAAACCGAGTGCGTAGAGTTTTCTTGGGATTCTCCCATTACCTCCTACTTTCTTAGTTCCACTAATTCATCCATCATGATCCATCCAGCCTGAGCCAAAAGTTACGTAAAGGACTTACAAGTAAATTCAAATTCAAATTGTATGCTGTGTACAAATACAATACATAAACAAAAATAGGAAAATTCATTTGCACTAAAACCGGGATTCTAGCATTGTAATGTTAAATTTGAAACCACGCTCGCTAATGTCGAACTTGAAAAGAAACAAATTGGCTGATAATATTACTAAAAAATTATAAAATTTTCACAAAACGATGAGTATACGATTTACAAGGTTTTTGGTTTCGAATATGAGAGGAAATAATAAACAAACAAAATGAAGGACCGAATATGACTAAGTGTTTGTTGAAAGAAACTATGAAATCTATAAAATATAATGTTTTATGGAGTATTTTTAGCTTCCTGATTACGAATGTAAAAAATTTCAGTTTTGAAAAATTAAAATGCTCCAGTCACTATAATAAAACATTTTTAAAAAAATTAATTGAAACCAAGGATGATTAAAACTATGACTGGGATTGTAAACATAATTATAAATTCAAAAATTAAAATAATTGATAATACAAAAATACCACCAATGGTTCAAAAATATTTTAGAATTGTGAAGTTCGATTTCGAAATCCTGTAGTTTTATAGGAATTCAAAAAGTAATTTCCTTATTTTTTGTTACCATTCTTGAAGTACTATCAGTAGGATGATTGATCATAACTGCTTCGAAAAGAACCTTGATATACACTAATGAAAGTTATCTTCATTGTTTCTTGAAAGTTCCCATGAAATGTTCTGCATCAACGCTCATCTGTTAAGGTGGCAGGAGGAGACATTATTGGTTCTGATGTGACTAGAAAAAAACAATAATACCCGATGCGACTTAAAGAAACGAAGAAAAATCTTATTCTTTGTAGCCACCTTTGAAGTCTGAATCTAAATATATTGAAATCTTCTTGGTATAGTAGTACACTTCCCCTGATGTAATCAACTCGATAAGTGATGGTTACATATAACTACAAGTGTATTTAGCCAATAAAACGAAACTGAATACTTTTGGATCTAATTATGATGATAGATAATTAGGGATAGAATGTATTTATAAGATACCCTTTTAATACATCTACATGATTTTGAGCTAGAGAAGGCAATTGTACGGCGTCGGAGCCGAGATAAATACATAATTGGATGTGGTCGAATAAAAACGGATCAGAAGTCAAAAAAGTGTGATTAAATATTTTTTACCTCAGAAGTAATCTCTCAAACCGTGACATTTATCCCACAGAGAAATAAGATGGCCAATCCTATGATTGAAGAAGTTTCTATGCTGCCAACGGAACAACATGTTTACCTAGTCACACACATCCTCGTTCAAAGCAAATCGATGCCATGAATGTCTCTTTTCAGCTCACGAAAAATGTGGAAATCGCGTGCGGAAAGATCTAGGCAGCAGACATTCGACGATGATTGTCTCGTCCTTCAACTCCCTCATCAGTCAAAAAGCAAACCATGCCTCTCTGTTTTTCTTTACTCATCCATTTATGATGTTGGACGAACACACGTATCGCTAACATTTCTTCTAGCATAATAACAAACAACTGATGTGCAAGTAGTCCCTGTGCTGGTCCCTAACAGATGTCAGTACCGTCATCGAACTCCAGTGTTATCAACTTGAACGCCATGCGATTTATCGGACGAAGACGTGTGTGACTAGGTAAAAATGTTGTGTCGGTAGCCCAGAAGCTTCTTCAAGGATGGGAGTGGCCATCTTATCTCCAAGTGGGATAAATGTCAACAGTTTTGGAAATTATTTTTTAGGTAATGAATGTTGAATGTTACTTTTGGCATCTGACCCGTTTTTATTTGACTGCTACCATATTATACGAAATTGAGCCATATTTTGTCATATTGAGTTCTGTATCGAGAGTGATTATGAAATTGTGTTATTCATTTAGTGTTCTTATTTGAGATGGCGTAGAGTTTCCTGATTCTTTTTTCTAACCCAAAAGTAAGCCGTTGGTTTGATAACTGCACCTAATTTTAAAGTGTATGTAGATCTACGTTTGTCTGCGATATTAGCCTATGTCGATACACTAGCATTTCCTTTTAAAGTAATGAATGTATTATCTCATCATTCATAGGGTAAGTGTAACCCACTCTTGTGCTATCTCAGATTAAATTTCGTATATTTAACTTGCAGCTACCATTGGGAATGTCTCCCAACAAGATAATTTGGTTACAAACTCACTGCCAACAAATGCGACTAACACTTCAATTGATGTCGCCACTATCATTAGTACTACTGGCATTCCTACTAGCACTTCTACCTCTACTGGTATTCCTCCTACTGTTACTTCTACTACTTCAACTGAAACGGCAACAACAACAATTACTACTACTAGCACTGCTGCAGCAGCAACTACTACTACTAGTAGTATTGCTGCTGCTGCTGCTACAACGACAAATTCAAAAGCTGGTATTGAGACAATAAAGGGAGAACAGACAACTTCATCAACTACCGCTACAATAAGCTGTCCCGAAAAGAAGGAAGTTGAAGGTGTGTATTCTATTATCTAGAACTGTTCCTAGTCTTTCATTAACAATAAAACATTTATATACATCCTTAGCAAGAGAAATCATTATCATCAACTTGTAATTAGTATGTTTACGATTACGTGTTTATTTATGATTCATAGTTTCGTTTACGATTGTTACATCCTAAGTGATTGTATTAGTTTTGTGACTCTTGTATTCTATGTTCTTCTAAAATTTGATGTAAGATTGATCAGAAAATTATTAATTTTAATGTACCAACATGTTGTATAGATTGTTACATTGATTTGCTTAAATACATAACGTACTCAAATTGATTAATGCTGTCGAAAGTTTAATTTACCTCCAAAATGAGATTGCCTTTTTCGTGTATTTTTCCTTTAGAGAATCACATTGAAAGCGTAAGTGCTGGAAAAGTGAAGTTCATTTGTTACTCAGAAAACAAAGGACTTCCGAAGAACTAAAGAAAATATTTAAAACCACTCAACTTCTTTGGTTCGTTTCGATTAAGATCTTGGAGGAATTTTTCGAGTCGTTAGTTGTGGAGGCCATGACGTTAAATCCTCAGCACAATGAAGGCATAATAATACAAGTTAATTCAATGTCTTCAACATACTTATACTTTTGTTATCAACGTATTTGCTGTCCCACCGAAAGACTTTTCACGGAACCAAAATGTGTGTCATCGTAATGTTTAATATTAATATTTTGTATTACTTTTCACCTTGACAGACGAAATAAAAGAACATGAAAACATATGGCTTGCTGGTCGGCAGAAATACAATACTCTTTGGAAGTGGATCACAAGTAAAAATCATTTAAGTGCCGTAAAGGATAGCACTGGTTTTCCACCTTGGAAAGAACCACCGTTTCACGAGGGGAAACATTGTCTTTCGCTGGAGATCAACAAAGAACCAATATTTGTGGATGAAGATTGTAGGAAACAGAATTTTTACATTTGCGAGAAAGGTAAATAAAAATAACAACATTTTCTTAACCTTCTTTTAGCTTTAAAATCTTTGGGGAAATTTAGACACTGATCAAAAACATTTATCATACTTCTGTAGTAGTTGTAGTTCAACATTCTTGTCCATTTCCATGTTTCAATCAGTTAATTCCGTTGTTTATACAGATTTTAAGGACAATAAGATACACATGTACACAAAATATTAAGTAACTTATTTGTTTACTTATTATCAAACTTACATTGTTCTGGAACATAAGACTTCTTTCATATAAGCATCAATTATGTCAATAACATACATGAAGGAACTTCAACTATTGTGGACGTTAATTTCATTCTACACCCGTTGTAGCACAAGGAAATGTTTTGAACTTCGGTATACGCAACTCACTTGTTTCATTTATAAATGTCCTCAATTTGTTGTTTCTTTTCCATTTGACTTTCCACATTGTACAACTATTTCCAACTTGCCGGTATATGATGTTGAGCACCTGCACACTGAAGACACTTAAAGCGCACAATATGTCCTAAAATAATTTTCAATCTGTTCCATTTTAACCACATTTTAAGTTTATAACATATGAACTTCTGGTGTGCTGATACGGAATTTATACCCAAAAGTTCATTTTAATTGTGGCAAATGTAATAAACGTGATCTGAAAACGAACTGTAGATAATGTAAACTATGATAAATATGAACTAATGTGTACGAAATATGCACTATGCGTAAAAAGCCTATAAATAACACACTCAGGACACTAGAAACTCACACCTTTTCAGTAGGTCCACACAGGGTTCACATGTGTTCATTTACAGTTAACTTTTGGTGAAGTTTTCTTGTGCTTTTTGTTGCAACGTATTTTCAATGTAGGAGAAGTAACACTATGCTACTACGAGAAATAAAATTTTTAAGATTACCTTATTCGTTGAAAAACTGCTTAGAGTTTCAGCCTGTACAAAGGTCTATCTATGATGATATATTCATTCTTAAAGGATATACATTTTCTCTGGTCAAAACCTTCCAATTCGAGGAATACTCAACATTTCTCAGAACTATGCGTACGGTGCAGCATGACCCTCAGCAGTTATTTCAGGAGAAGTAAAATGATACATATTTTTTTACATAAAATTTCACTACAGATGCACCTGCTTAGATATTTTGATTGATGCACTGATGAAAAACAAGGAAATGGTTTAAATGGGAGAGACAAAACTTTCCTCAGAATTGAGTCACCAGAAAATAATAGTGAAAAGAACAACGCAGGTCGAGTACTTGGCCAACAGATGAAACGAGAAAGCTCTTATAAACCTGCTTGCAACACATTGCTTGTTCATCACACATAAAAGTGTGTTTTACTGATTCGAATGCTGATTCACTATCGGTATAATGACACTATCGGTACTACTAGTGTATTTTATTTCTCATTTTAATTAATTTCTTATCTTCTCAGGGTCTTATAAAAACCCTCAGTTACAACGTTACACCCTCTTTTGTACGAGTGCATCATTTTCTTCGAGCGTATTTGTTTCTCTAATCCAGCAATTTTTTTATAGCATCACACGCTCAGTATGTTAGTGTTCCCTCCGTTTTTATATATTAACCCTAATTCTAGTTCATTATTTAAAAACTTTACACAATTATTCGCTTTCTTTGTAGAGCAAAATATGAAGCCTATTAAACATAAACCATGTTCGGGTGAGCTTAGGAACCATTCCTATAACCTGTACAATAAACTTGTTTCGTGGAAAGAGGCTAATGACTTTTGTGCCAAATATCACAGGCATTTACTTGTTTTGGAGGACATGGAAGAGGCAAGATTTATTACTCGGCTTATGGCGAAATGCAAACAAGGTAATAAGATACATTATTTTTTTTATTAATATTACTTTATTTCAATGTTCTTTATGTCAAAGAAATATTATGAATTCAACATACTGTCAACGCGTTCCTTATAGATTATTTTAAGAATAATCTAAAGCAACGATTATTCCCAACAAAAGATGGCAGCACTACCTACGTATATGTCTAATGTATTTTTATCGTTGCACGAAATTTCCTTGCTTCTCCAACAAATTCAAGCCTAGAGAGTTCTAACTTTCAGGAAAGAAAGTTCATACATAACCAATTCAAGAGCATGATCGATGCCGATTTTTTATTTTCGTTTTCCTTCATTGTTGTTGTGAATATCGAAACCTATAACAATGAAGCTCTTTCAACAATGAACAAAAAAGAAAATTATAAATCGGCATTGATCGAACTTTGAATTGGTTACGAAATTTCTTCCCTGAATTGGTTTACACAGGTATATTATTTGTATCGATAAGTTAATGTTTTTTTAAAAAAATATTTTTATCTCTATTTAAAAATACTTGCACACTATAATAGCAATAAAATAAATCAGTGGCAGAATGGACCTTGTTAATAGGAAAAACAAAAGAGGCGGCGAGATGAAATAACGTTTTCAGAGTAAAACAATTCCCAGTTTGCATGATTGGCAACAACACGCTATATTTATTTGAATCCAATAATCAACGACCGGGCAACTTCTTCGATATCGTGCTTGTCTTCGCAAGCTATTAATTTGTTTCCTGTTGTAGTTGCAATTCTGAGGAGTTTAGATTCACATCCTGTCCTTCTGACAGCAGCCGATTTTTTTAATTGCTACTGCATTTCACGCGATATGTCGACTTCCAGTTCTAAAAAAATATTGTACAATGAAGACTACATCAAGAATGGATTTACATCGAGAGGCATGGTGAATATTAACACAGTGTGTTGTATGCCATAATATTCTAAGCAACGACGCTCTAACCCTGGTCGATTCGAACGACATTTAAATACAATGCCTTCCAGTCTTTAAGACACACCTAAATATTTTTTTTTCTTGGGAAAAGAAACACTCTGAAACATGTGAAGTTGGACTGCACTGGAACATTTCAAAAAACAAAATCCAAAATTGGTGGAAGCATCATACGAGCTTTTCTACTTAATAGCAAAAGACAAAAAGCTCCATAGTATTGGAGAGACTCTCGTCACACCTTGCTTGCTTAAAAGCGACTAACATTGTCCTTGGGGTGGAAAGTAAGGCAAAAATGGATAAAATACCGCTGTGTGAAGCAAGGAATTGATGAAATGTCTTCAGATATAAAAACATCAGGTGATTAAAAACTTATGCTCTCTCCTTATTTTTTGATTTACAGTGCGATGTTTCCACTGATATTGCTCAGTGTTGTCAGCTGATAATATATTGTCAGTTTGTAAATGAGAAGAAGTTGGTGGAAGATCTCTTGTTCTCAAAATGCTTGGAAACGACATCTAAAGTTTTTGATATTTTTTTCTCCTATTTGTAACTTTTTTCTTGAAAATAATTTATCTTGGGACAGAGTTGTCGGAATCTGTACTGACGGAGCACCAAGCGATATTAGACTTCCGATCTGGCTTCATAAAGCTTACCAAATACAAGAACCCTGCCTATATTGGCTCTCACTGCATGGTCCACAGGCAAGCTTTAGCTTCGAAAACTTTACCAACAAATCAGAACTGTGAACTAAAAGTGAATATTAAAGCAATTAATTTTGTATAAAGTAGTTAATTTTGTAAAATCAAGTGCTCTAAATTGCTGTGTCTTGGAAGCCTTGTGTAACGATATCAGTGCCGAACATAAAAGCTTACTGTACCATACCGAAGTTCGATGGCTGTCGACGGGAAATATATTAAGCAGGTTGTCCGAACTAAAGTCAGAAGTGGAAGTACTTCTTATGAGTGTAGGAAAAGTTGAACTTCATTATTGCTTTATTGATGAAAAAATTGTGTTTTCCCTCACTTACCTTAAATATTGAATAATTTCAATCTCAAACTACAAGGTAGAAATTGCAATATACTAACCTTTTACGACGCGATAAATGCTTTCTTGGAAAAGCTTCAATTGTGGAAACGTCGTCTTAACGCTCCTCCTCGATTGCATGAAACGCTTGACAGCAACGAGTGTCATCTAGCGGAGCGGAGCGACAGTATCATTGCACATATGGACATGCTTCATGATAAATTCAAACGCTATTTTCCTGTCATGTGTGCGGACTACTAGCAGTACAAAGTACAATCTAACAAGAAGTCCTTTCACCGTTGATGTTGATATATTTCCAGACGAGATTCAGGAGGAATTTATTGAGTTACCGTGCGATTTAAGTGCCAAAGAACAATTTCATTCAATGCCTCTGGATGAATTTTGGGTTTGTTTTCTTCCCGTGTATCCACAACTGGCAATAAAAGCCATACAAGTCCTCATTCATTTCTCGTGCACGTACCTGTGTGAATCAGGATTTTCAACATTGGCCGTAATAAAATCAAAGTTTCGCAACCGTTTGGACATGGAGAGTGATCTCAGATGTGCATTATCGAACTTTACATCAAACAGCTCGTAAAACAAAGGCAGTGTCAGCCATCACACTAACGTCTATCTATTTTGGTATTGGGCTATCCGTTTAGGACAGGTCTCCAAATACTTTGCTGGATATCAAGACAATTATTTCAGTGAACTTTTATTTAATATTTTTAAAGATATTTTCTGGAAGCGTATCTGATACTTTTCAGTTAAATCACTTAGCAAGTGAAGCAAAAAAGAAGAAATGATGATAGAGTGCATAAATTGCACACTCTGTAATTATACTTTCAAGCAGCTTTATTGTAAATTACTTCAATTTTCTTTATTAATTATAAGAAAATGCATTAATTTTCTTTATTAAGTCGCAGAACCGTTTTCCTAGCTCATTATTCTTAAAAACCTAAGTTTGTGAAGGCAAAACAAAAGCACAGATATCAAATTGTAACTTATCAGGCGTTGTGAGATTTGAACAGGATAATGTGCCGGTAGTTGTTCTGTACTTAAAACCTATTGCTTCCGTTTCCCATGTGTTAATTTTGTTACTTTCCGTCAGTCACCCGCGCCCCCTTGAAAGTATTCCACGCCCCCCAACTTTTAGTTTTTTGTTTTCTAAAAGATTAGTCAAGATAAATAATTGAGGTTTGGTTTTCATAAATGAATTGAAAGTGTTTTTAAGAAATCACGTGAAGATGTTGTAATGCATAATTATAATTTCAGAATGTATACGTAAGGAGAAGGTAGTGTGTGAGAAGAATGTTTTTGTGAATAATATCGAAATTGTGAACTGTGTAATTTGTAGAAGCGAGCCTACTAGTGGAGCCTTTAGTTGCGGAGCGCAATTATGAAAAGTGTTAATGAAAGTTAAGGAATATTTGGAAATCATCTGTACATCCATTTTACTTCATTTGGTGCATGTACTTCAGGCGTAAACGATTAAGATGTTTATGCCACGGCTGGACTTTAGATACTTCTCCGGATCGAAGGTTAAGTTATTATGTATTGAATACGTTTTCCGTCTTGGATGAAACATTGACATTCTGTTCTGAATACTACTACTACTATTACTGCTATATAAAGTTAGATAAAGAACTGCTACCATATTTTCACATATCAATTACTATCATTATTAAGTAAATTTTCTAACGGAAGTGGTGAATTTGATTTTCTAGGACTTAATATATTTTTGCTTATGTATCCAAACGACATAGGCTCCCACCGCTATGTTGTTGAAAGTGACTACCTACAATAGGATATGACTGAATTTATTTTGATACACCTAGCACTGCTGACCGGGATCGCGGACTTAAGATCGGTATTGGGAAGGTACAAATGTCCAAGTGCTTCCGCAGGATATTCTGGTGAATATTTCCCGGAGTGCTCCTGAATTTCAACAGGAGAATTCTGGAATGGTACACATACACATACATGTACTGCTACCATTTTCCATAGTGTCCTGGAAAAGATGAGGGAGGCGGTCATTTGGAGTTGTGATCGGCTGTCAGAAACTTTTTAATTAAATTAAATAACATAGAGAAAGTAATTACGTATTTAAGAGGTTTAGCAGACAATTCCGAAATTTTGGTATTAATACAATCGCAAGAAAATTTGCTTTTTTAAAGTTCTAATGGAAATATCTACAATAGGTTTAAGTTTGCCTTCATTTCATGTGACAACGATTGCAAAATAAGTAAACGTTTGGCGAATTGCCTATTGAAAGTCAAACTCTCTTCATGGGCTACCATTTACCCATGGAAATTCTCGTTGTCGTGTGTACTGTATTGAGATTAAGATACTGGAGTCCTTTGCAAGCATGCGTTTATAAATTTCTCACGTATCTTTAATATATTGTTACTGTAGTTATCGATAAAACTAGAGGACAAGATAGCTGATAAAAAGGGAGGTAAAAGAATTATTCATTATGATATATTGGATGAAAATCGAACTTCGATTTTTCAGTTGCAGTAAGCACTGTGTAGGTCGATCTGTCCTGTTTGAGGACTCACAACTGTCGTCTCCATTTCTCTCTCCCTCCCTCTCCCTCTCCCTCTCTCTCTCTTCCCTACAACGGTTACATGGTTAAAAATAGGTAACTTGTGATACAATTTGATGGTTTTAAGAAAAGGAATGAAATTTCGTACAGTGTTCATTGTTTAAAAGAGCCGAATCCTGACATCGAAACCAGAAAAATGGTTCATATAAACTTTGGTCGAATTCCGCTTCGTTTTCGTAATACAGGTCTGCAACTTGGAGGGGCTCCATACATAAGTAAAATAACGAACATTTCGTAATAAGTCTTAACAGGAGGCACTAAAGTAAAATTTAGTTTTGGGGAGAAAATTTGAATGAATATAGTGGATATGAGGAGTTAAACAAGTTAGAGCTCCAATTCTACTAACAATCACAAAGGATAACATTTTAGGAACGGAAGCATTGTTTAAAATAGGCTGGCAACAATGACAACTGCAGTGCTTAGCTTCGGGAAAGATCATATTACTTGTTGAATAATGTTGATACCAAGTTTCGTGCAGCTAAGCCTAACTGAATAGAAATAATGTGAATAATTGATTATTTAAAAAAAATGGGATGGCAATACTGAAATACTGCACCAATCATGACTCTTTCGGCGACTATGAGCTAGTCTAGCTAAGACCTTTAGAACGACATCTTATGGTTTATGAGATATATTTTTGGCATGGGCTGGCAGCACTTAGAACGAGCTCCTGGCGAGCGGTAACACCCGCAGCGTGTTCCTATTGTGACAAACAACGTTTATGTAAAGTTTGGCGCTGCAATGACTAAAATATTGGAAGCAATTTAAAAGAAAAGATAATTTGATAGAAAATAGACTGGGGACACTGGTAAATGGGTTGTTTAGCAACGCAGGCCCTCGCAGTGTTTTTGTATTGTGTTGAATAACGTTTATGCTAAGATTGGTGCAGCTAAATCGATCTAACCGAATGGAAGCCATTTGAATAATTTATTATTTGACAATGGGCTGGCAACACTGAACCACTGTACCAATCGAGGCGGTTCCAGGGGGTCTGAGATAGTTTTGCCACAATCTTTCGAACGGTACCTTATACATGTCTCTATACCTTGTAGTTCCTGAGATTTTATTTATGGAAACTGACGGAGAGACGGATATCCTGAGTGGGATTATAAGGTCACTTTATTTATAACTTTGCCATCAAGGGACCTAAAAGTGAAGCAATTAGGTAGTTAGTGTTCCCAACCTGGTATATCATTTTTTTTCAAATGACACTGTCAGTTTATTGGATACATGCTATTCTATAGTAATAGTAAATAACATATATGAAGCACAGAACGCAGTGTTGCAAACTGAATGTTATACCACGTTGAGCATAAAATTTGCAACATTTCTTTAAAAGAAGGAAAAAGTTTAAAGAACTTTACATAAAGGCGTTAAAGGACAATATTTGATTTTTTCTATGTTTGTTAAATATAACAATTGTTTAGTTAAATTATACTTTGAAATGTACTGATTGTATTTGATTAATTATAATTAATGAAATACAATCAGTAGCCACAGCGAACATTTCTTTTGTTTTCAACTTTGCAATAATTATTGCAAAGTTGAAAAGAAAAGAAATGTTGGCTGTGATTGTTTGAGCAGAGTATTGAGAAAACGTTATTTATGTAGCATTCTAAACTTCCATCTGGAATTTTTTAAAGTAACTTAGAAATCAGAATGCCTCAATTTCTTTCTTCTCAAACAAGAACCTTTTGCTAGGCGAGTAACAATGGAAAAATCATACTTAATTTCTTTACTTTCTCTGCTAAGAAATGTACCACTCATGGCTTGGTGCACGACTTGTTCGAGATGACTGGCAGTGGACTACTACAAAGAAAGCTGTACCAAAAGAACCAGATAAAACCGGTTATCCACCATGGATTGATAATAAAAATGATCAGAAAATGAAATGTTTGAATCTTGACAGATGGGAACATGATGTTCCTGTTATTTACGGCGAAGACTGCAACGTCAATCAACGTTTTATATGTGAAAAAGGTAAGTTCTAGGAGATAAAATTAATACTTGAGATATGTCAGGAAACTTGGTAAAAATGAAATAATTAGTCTGGATCCAAATATTAGTTTTCTACAGTACTTACATAAAGAATAAGTTGGAAATCGATAATTCAGTAAGGCGTGAACATCATTCTCTTCAGTAATTGAACTTTAAACTGATATACTTCATTATCAATTAGTATAAGTAAAAACTATGCTGTTGCGTTTTGCGACGAACAAAAGGAGAGAAACATTTATACACATTTTAGCCAGTAACTTTATATTTATATTATATGTTAATTGGCCAACTTATGAAGTTGCTTTGTGGAGTGTTAGAGAAACTAAGAATAAATGCCCTCTAAACGAAACTTGAGTGACTCAAACTCCGAGAATTTGCATACAAGTAGGAAACGCAAGGGAATGTACTTACAGCAGTATCGCCTAGAATTTTCATTTCCATTGCACTGCTGGCGTCAGTTGGAAGGTTTTCCGATCTTGCTCTATGGTACTACCAGGTATGCCGGTTAATAATTCTTATATTTTTTTTTAAAGAGATGGCGCTGGAAACAAGGGTTGGTTCACAGTTTCATCTCTTATGTCATTTTGTTGCTATGACAGTACCTTTCAAAACACCATTAATGTTTAAACGATTTCGAGTTCGCGTCATAATTTTTTTCGCGTGGTAAGCATGTCGAGTTTCGAGCCAAATAAAGAGCATTTGCGGCACGTACGACTTTTCTTGTTCAATCATAAAAAAAAAAAAAAAAAAAAAAAAAATGCGAGTGAAAGCCATCGTATACTTGTGGAAACTTACGATGACAATGTCCCAGTGCAAGACGCTTGTGTGTGTTGGTTTAGACGTTTCAAAAGTGGTGATTCCGACTTAAAAGACAAAAAACAACCAGGTCAACAACAACAACAAAAATGCTGAATTGCAAGCATTGTTGGACGAAGACGATACACGAACTCAGTAACAAATAGCAGAGAGGTTGATTGTTGATCGCCGAACCATTTGTGATCGTCTTCATGCCATGTGAAAGATCCAGAAGGCGGGAAAATGGGTACCACATCAGCTGAACGACAGACAGATGGAAAAACGAAAAACGGTGTGCGAAGTTTTACTATCTCGGCGTGAAAGAAATACTTTTTTTTTGCATCGGATTGTTAGCGTTACTGGAGACGAAAAATGAATATATTTCGATAATCCGAAACGCAGAAAATCATGGGATGATACAGGACAACTATCAACATCGACCGCAAGACCGAATCGGTTTGAAAAGAAGACAATGCTTTGCATTTTGTGGGACTAGAAGGGTGTCGTGTATCATTGGCTTCTAAAATCAGGCAAAATAGTTAATACCGTTCGCTACCGTTGACAAATGATTAATTTGAACAATGTGTTGATCGTAAAGCGACCAAAATGGGCTACAAGAAACGGCAAAGTTATTTTGCAACACGACAACGCCCCATCACAAATATAGAGAGCGGTCAGGGACACCATTCCTGCACTCGGCTCGGAATTCTTGCCCCCACCCGCCGTACTCACTAGACTTAGTTTCTTCCGACTAACATTTGTTTTCATCGACGTATCACGCACTTTCCATGCAACAGTTCAACAATTACGGAGATGTCGAAAAGTGGCTTCATGACTGGACCACCTCAAAAGATGTACAGTTTTTCTAGGACCAGGACAATGACATTTTACTCCTTTTTTATTAAAATCACACATACACATGACATAGCATTAATAGAGAATGAAGTGTTTATTCTCTTTATATATAGTATATGACTAGCACAACCGAAATTATTCACATTTTAAGGAAATTAAA
This sequence comes from Lepisma saccharinum, assembly GCA_022664845.1. Classification (NCBI taxonomy): domain Eukaryota; kingdom Metazoa; phylum Arthropoda; class Insecta; order Zygentoma; family Lepismatidae; genus Lepisma; species Lepisma saccharinum. The sequence goes on along the minus strand of JAGDQP010002330.1, from coordinate 18,621 downwards.
ACATAAAATTATTGACCAGGAAAATGACTGAAATTCGAATGCAACACGACGTTGGTACACCGCATCTGAATTGACCATGGAATGACTACTAAGAAGCAGTTTGACTTGAGTATTCTTACCAGTCTATTAGACGTTAAATAAAGTTTTAGAATGTACAAAATCAGCAATATAACCCCCTCGTATCGAAGAGGGTTTTCCAAAAGAACGGCAATTTGTCCTGGAAACGTAGCTAGCCAAATTTCGTGTGTGCTCTTCCACTGATAAAAGTAAGGGATACATATTCAGTACGGCTAAACACACTCGTGATCTTTAATTTTGGATGTTTCGACAGTCAGGAGGATAACATTTCTATTGTTGCAAACAGTTTAAAAATATACTTATATTTATCCATAATGACAATACAAATAGTAAAGAAAATATAAAATTCTTCAGCGTACAATTATAGGATATCGAAAGGCTAATCTATTTTCAAATTAACCAACTTTTTTTTTCGTACAGAATCCACAAGATGTTATCAGTATCTCGATTTGTTTTCACACTGATAACCGATGGTAGAACTTACAGGTTGATGGGGCCATTGGAATAAATTAGAAGGGAAATTCTAAGTTTTTAAGTACTAGTAATTACTATAGTTATGATTTCACTAATATTTTATTGTAATTCCAAAGTTATTGACTCTCGTACAATTTATATCTAAATTATTCCAATATAAAGTAAACATATAGTTTAAAATAGAAGGAAAGATCAATTTCTCTATGGAATGTCTTAATCTAAGTTCTATTAGGTTTTATTTCGATTCATTTGCGTTTTATATTTTGACTTTAAAAGTCAAAACTGTTTTAATATGTAGAAACAAAATATCAATCTAGTCAAAAGTTAGTCTAGAGCAGCGTTTCTCAACCTTTTCCATCCCGCGAACCCCTTTCACCATGCCTTCCAGCTAGCGACCCCTTTTCACTATGCTTTCTAGCCGGCGATCCACAATTATTTTATTTTGTGTAATATTTACTTTTCATTTCAAAACAATAGTTTATTTCCTTTATTTATAATAAATATCCTATTTATATTATTCAAAACTATTAAGCACACAACATTATCTTTAGTAATTATTAAAAACGACAAGCAAAATAAAGTACTTCTTTGATATTTATTAGTTAAACCTACAGAACCCTAGTTAAATTAATTTATTCACTTTTCCCCGCGACCCCCTTAGAGATCACAACCCTCAGGTTGAGAAACCCGGGTGTAGATAATAAAACTTTTGTTTTAAATGTTTTGTCTCTCTCCGATTAAAGCGATTTATAGACTCTCTCGAGTCTTCACCGCTTAACATTAAGCAAACAAGTTTATCAACTACAGTTTCTGCCAGCATAAATCAGCACTTAATTCCGTCTCATTTATTTGCATACTTATGGCCTTTAATTCAAATTTGCTGATCGTTTAAGCTCATATTAAAGAAAGTATTTCTTCCCATATTTTATAAGCATAATAGCACCTAAAAGAATTACTCTATACCACATACTTTTTTTTAAAAGAAGTATATTTGTAATCTTTACTAACAGCTGTATTTAAATAAACTTAAATTATATTTCTCTCATAAAACATTTGAAATTGCTTACATATTCTGCATTGAATGTTCATTTAGTCAGAAACATAACTTATTTCAACCGAAGTATCTTAAACTAATGTACATGTGGAATTTAAAGTTTGGGTATCCAAGTGGAAAGTTCAACTTCACATACGGCTTGAATATTAAATTTCTCTAAATCATTGTAATAATAATAATAATAATAATAATGGTGCGCACTAGTGAGGCGGTGGTCAAGGCGATGGTAGGGTTGTCTTATATTTTGAACATGGACTAATATAAATTTCATTGTTAGAGCTATTCGAAGCAAGCTAATCGTATGAATATACAGTGAACGCTTGCCCAAACAAGCTTCACGCGCTTGAGCTAAACTGATTGCAAGCCTCAATATTTTCAAAATCACGCCAGAGATCAATGACCCAATGAATATTTAAATCATGAAAATTTTAATAAAAACTATATCATTTTATATATCTTCCAGCAAATAAAAAAAAATGTCAGTGAGAGCGCAAATCAAATTCATCGTAGCTTGTGTTTGCAAAGATAAGGATTTTGAATTTGAATTTATTTTTGACATTTAGACATCAATGACTTAGTTCAGGACAGGTTAGAGAAAAAGACGTGGAAGGGAATGAGACAGTGTCTAATTTGAAGGTACTATCCAGATATTTGCCTGAGGTGACTGAAGAAAACACTGGAATTATATTAATCAGGTAGATCGTAAACTGGTATCGAATCCAGGATGTCCCTAATAAAGCCATTGATCTACCAATTGAGCTAAGACAGCTAGGTTGTAAAGACAAGAAAGGCATTTCAAATTGAATATGCTGTCTGTAGAGGTACATAAAATAATCTTAAACGTAGAGGTAAAAAAAAACAAAAAAAAAAAAAACACGACACAGTAATAATGCATCATACCAGAAATTTCCAGAAATGTAGATTTCGCAAACATTGTCCTTAAACTTCTGGTGAAATTTACGTTTAAACATTAATATATGACCTAAATGTAATTTGTATTAATACTTACGTTTGTAGATATTCATTTAAACATAGTCATATTATTATTATTATTATTATTATTAACAATAATAATAATAATAATTTAAAACGTTATACTTGGGGTCTTAAGGAACACATAATATGTAAAATAAGCCTCTAAAATATTTTTACGATCTTCATTTTTAATTTTCGTATAATTTTTGTTTATATTCGTTACGTATAATTTCAGATTCTGTGGAGATAACTCGGATTTTTAAAGGGAAGACATTGATTAAATTCTATGCTAATAAACTTAGTTGGAATGAAGCTTTTGATGTGTGTCAAGAAGATGGGGGTTATTTGGTAGACATCGAATCAAAGGAGGAATTGAAATATATAATTGACAGTGCATTAAGTAAGAATCAAATACAATTACTTTCATTTGTCAAATATAATAGCTTAATAAGTTTTACATGCATTTTGTTCTTTCAACAGAAATTACAAATTAAACAATATTACCTTAATAGTCCAATGGCCAGTATAACACTTTCGTGTGCATGTCATTTCAGGGGCCAAATTATTGTTGGATTGGTTAATTGGATATGTGAGAAGCATAAAAAAATTTAGGTGGCCATTTCTCCCCCCCCCCCCCCCCCCCCCCTTCTACGCTTTTTCAGTAATGACGTAATTCAAAATAGTCGCCTGGTAATCCTCAACTAGCTTAAAATATCTAAATGAAACGTGCTACTGACCTAAAAATGATATAAATCTAACATAATTTCATATACCTCAGTCATATGAACCAAGACCATTGATTACGATGGTACACGATAACAAAAAATCAATACCATTTTGGAAATTGGCACCCAGAAACGACTCCTCACTGCAACTCGAGTACGAGAAGATCAATAATTACAATATTAATATCAAAATGTATGGATTTCATGATATTAAATTCAATACACATTCTATAAGTAACGTTGGAAGCTTTCAGACGCCATTTTGGAACATAGCAGCGATTCTACCAGATTCCCCCTGTGGAAGTGTCCCACCCCAATTCTCAAGAACAAATTCCGGGTGATATTCCGAATGCTACGCCAAAGCTCTATCACTGAGCTACGGAGGCTCGGAGGGATGTTGTGGCGGAATCACTTACTAGGAGCAAAAGTTAAAATACATGAAAATAGGAGTAACTAGGTTCATGTAAATTAGAACACTGGATTTGAAAATATGATAATTTACTGACAACAAGACACACATCTATAATGTTAGCATTGGTAGAGCTCTGGAGGTATATTTATATGAAAAATTGGCTATTCATATTATGCTTAATAATTAATTTCCCAGGAGCAAATCGTGTAATTTATTTCAAACCCATTTCCATACTAAGCACAGATCTGAACCTTTGCGTACTCTCTTTCTCATGACAATAAACAAGCATACAAAATTCTGTTTAGAAAATTTTTCCGGAATTTCATGAGTTCCTGAATTTTAACCCACTTCCAGGCTACGTAATGATCTAAAACATAACAAAATATCAGAATTTTTAAATTTTCCTGATTTTTCCAAAGTATAAGGAAATTTTAGTAAAAACTATCCACTAATTTGTATAAGCACACTAGATGGTACTTGTAGTCGTGACTTTTCTAATTAAACCTTTTGTTTTAGATTAAAAAATATTTTATATTAATTTATATTTTAGTAATTAACTTTTAGAAATCCATGTTACCCAAGCTATTTACACTCCAAACCGATTTGTTTTGTAGGTTCTGTTGAATGTATGAGGCGGTTGTTTACTGTAGTATCATAAAATTACCTGCTTATCAATAATTAAACTGATATATAGCTACAAGTGCTTCTCATGGATGATAGGACATGTTGTATAGTAGACGTTCCTTAAAAATTGAAGAATAAACATTTAACATACTCGGCAACGACTTCGGAAAGAAAATTAAATGGCGAATAAAAGGAGAAGACACATTTTAATTTTCTGAGAAATAGCATTATCTACAGCGCTACGATTAAAGACAACATTCGAATACACACAATAATGCAAACATACCAAAACAATCTTTTATTTAAAAATAGCTAGTAAAATGGAAATCAAATAGTAACATTAAGTGTTACATGCCCCTACTTAATGCGCTGTATGAACTTCCTGGACACCATTTTGAATCTAGTTCAAAATTTTAAGTAGGAACGGACTCTTGTGATATATCAACCTGGACTAGACGTTTACCAGATATGCATTGGGGAAGTTTTGCCTTTTTTTTGTTTTTTGTTTTAGTGAGAATGAGATGCAAATTTGGTGTGAAGGGATTAAGGTAAAATTAAACAAAAGCCTATCCTTTTTGACATAGTTCACGATATGGGGACTAAATGTATACCAACGAGTACTGGGTAAGAAACGCTACTTGTTGGATCGCATGGTCATTATAGCTGTTATCTTGACATCAGTTATTTTATGTTTTCATCTATATTTTTAAAGAAGAGGCAAGTGTAATACATCAATCTAAACTAGAATTTAACTAAATTATTTATTTATACATATAGGAAAGTTGCGACAAAAGTCATGGCAATAATTTGTTTCCACGATCAAGACAAATGTGTATATATATATATATATATATATATACATACACAATTGGAAGATCACGTTAATTTTAATGTATGAACATTTAATTAATGAATTTTGAACAACATAGAGATCTGTATCAGGAAAGAGAAAAAGACAAAATAAGAAACATTAATCGTTCGTCACGAATGTGTGTTTATTTCTCTAATCACATGAATCTATATGTATTTAACAATTTCGAGGAAGATTCAACCTGACTGGTTTGAAGATGGCGGCTATGAAGTCCATACACCCACGTAAGTAAGCTAATATTATGATGTAAGACGTACTTAAAACGCATGTATATTTTTTTGTCGTTGTAGAAGTCAGCTTTAATGAGTTCTGGATTGGTGGTCAATACAAACACAGAAAATGGATTTGGAGTAAAACTGGTAATCTACTTCCCAACAAACAAGGGAAAAATGGATTTCCTCCTTGGAACAGAGCCAATGCTTATCCTGGTAAACACTGTATGGTATTAAGCTTATTCAGCAGCAATGGAGAGTCATTTGATAGCAGATATTGCAATGATCTAAACTATTTTGCGTGTGAAGGCATCACAACATACGGTACGTTCATTCTTAAAGTTCATATTTCGCCATTAAATCATAAATAACATGTTCCTTTCAGGGAGACCTCTATATTTGTAAATTTGAGGGATATGTTTGATCTCTTTGAAGAGCATCAATGTCATGTTTCATACATTATTATTACTTTTTCAGAAGTTTATTTTGGGGGGATATTTTGCACGCTTTGGGTGGATAAATACCTCACGTTCAGCCCCTGAAAGAAACACTAATATACAGGATGTTACAGAACAAGTATAGCCCTTCTAAACAAGAAATGAACTTGAATAGTCCAGTGGCATTACTTCCCAACATTAAGTGGAAACGGACTTAATCGACAGATTTACAACGTCATACCAAACCATTATCAGTATTGCCAACTCAACGCAAAGTTTCATTTTAAAACTAGTAGTGCCACGAAAAATAGCAGTTTGGGTACTAATTCTTTCGATAAAAGTTCCTATAGTCACTTTTTTCGTGAGAGGAAGCAGTGTTGGAATCACTAACGACAATTTCCGCATCAGTGAAACGGGTTTAGATAGAAAACTCATGTAAACAGTGTTATATTCCTGAATATAAGTGAGAAATGATTTCGAATGATTACGGGTTGATAATTTAACGTTGTTTCAATAACGGCTGGCAGTAGCGACTAGTGCCATAAAGGGTAGAATGGGCACAAAATGAAGTGTAAAGTAGGAAGGCAGAATTTGGTTCAATATTGATTCTCATATTTATTTAAGTATTTTACATGGATAAGTCTCGCGATATCTACATTTAAACTCGTGCCAATCTGAAGGCAGCAAACCTTAGAAAAAAATGGGTGAGGAAATAACGATCTTGGAATGTACAGTTGGTACCATCCAGGCATTCAGAACTCGCACATTGTTAAACATTTTCGGAACGCTTTCTGGGAAAATTCAGGCAACTGGGTTCAATGGAACACGACTAACAAAGATCAGGAACCCTTGAGTTTCCAAAAATATTCAAGCAAAGAATATTTAGAAATGTTCTCTACTATTATGCATTAATGTTGTAGTAGTTTCTTGTAAGTCGTTGCTATGGTAACTTGCGAAAACCCACTCTGGGTAGGAGTTGCGATCCATTTTGAAAATCAGTTGCAATTAGATGCCTTCTTCAGATTCTGGATCGAACTCCTAAAAGTCGAATATGCTTGACCAAAGTCATTGGAAGTGAAAGGAATGACACGCAGAAGAGGAAATAATTTATTTTGAATGATACAAACAGTAAAAATAACAAGTTTTGTGATAATAAGTGCTTGTATATATAAATATATTGTATATATGGCCTACACTTACTTTCCTGACCTGAACGGCTTCCGTTGCCTGGTGGGACTGGGGGGGGGGTCTTTTAGAGAATACTTGAAAACTTTAGCTCCAGAAGGAGACTAATCAAATTTTTTACGAATTTTATCTTCATGTGAAGATAATAACAAACGATTTCTTCGATTTAATTTTATGTTTAATTTAAATTAAGCATAACTGGTGATTATCAGAAGGTTTATAGATGGCTACTAAAGCTTATGCAACGGAAAATGAATAATGGGTCATGTACACAATTATTTCAACACGTTTTATGTTTCGATTAGTTGTAGTGTAATATTTACTAACCTCTTAAATATTTTTGGTTATATTTCATTGTATTGTAAATGTGATATTTATTGCCTTATTTTAATACTTGCGCTAATAATATTGCAATACTGTTTTAAAATTAACTGTATTAGGAGTTCACGATCAATTGACTTAAAGTAGTATTTTCTCAGAAAAAGTATTTTCAAATATATTGTGGTTGTTCAAAAATCCTTGATCCTGCATTCAATATAAAAGAAACCAATAAAATTAAAAAAACAATGAGAAAATAAACATAAATGTTTATACCAGGTTGTATCATATTTTAGCCTCCAGTATAGTAGTGATAGGGGCAGAAGGCCGTACATCCCCAAATTGTGAAAATAACGGAGAAGAACGAATCGGTGATGAGTTAGGATGCGTAAATGATCAGATCAGAATGTATGACAAGATTAAATCAGAAAATTGTGTCGAAAAGAGAAAGGAGCAATTTATGAGTGGAGATACTAATTTAATGATTGTATGGAAAGGAAGTTTCAGTATGTACGACCTATGCATTAATTTAATTATTTTATTTCGTTTTCTAGGTTATTTTTAAAAGGTCTGAATTCGTTTTAAACCTTAAAATGTATAAACCTGTCGTGCATAAAATTGTCACAGCGACAGTTAATATCTCGCCTTTTGCACAGGTTGTACATATGCAGTTACTGTAAAAAATGTATTGCAGACTTACAGTAATTATGTAATTTTACCACTTTGTATTTTATTGTAAAATAAATAAGTAAAATATACATATTGTTGAAAAATACGAATAAAATGCAACTAATGCATAATCCATAGCTTCACTTATACAACACTTGTATGTTATGAGCTATATGCATGCTACTTTCACGTAAGTATTCAATTACTTCTTCTGAATAAAGTCATTGTTAAATTGTCTCTCAAAGTGCATCAACAGAAGCGATTCCAGTGTCTCATCGAACTTTTCAATTTGTTCTTTATTAGCTTTACTTTGCAAAAAGTTAAAAAAAAACGTTGGTTTTTGCTTTGCCTAATGCGTCGAAATGGCATCACAACTCAGATCGTATCATAATATCACTATCCAATTATTATAGCTTTACGTTTGCAACTTTTCAGAATTTCTGGGATGCTTCAGAAAACTTGCCTGAAGTTTCTCTGAGCTTGTTTCAGCAGTCCATGCCTTTCTGTAGTCCATAGTTGAAGTTTACATAGCGGTGACAGGTGCTTTATTGTTTCGAACATATGCATATCAATGAGACCAGTCAGTACAGTTTCATACTTCGCGAAGGAGGGTAATTCTGGGATAGATTCCCATACGGGTGAGATGGCAAAGCTTATATTTATGTGACTAGTAACTAAATTTGATTGAAATTTTGTGGCGGCAAGTCTTTGGTCTAGTATTAATTTGTTGAACACCTGCATTTCATTTACATTTGACTTCTACTACCAGAATGAGAAATTTTGGCCATCTCACCCATATGTCCATCTATCCCAGAACTTTCCTAATAGGGGAAAGTTTTTGCTTGAACTAATTTTAATGTTGAATCCTCTGGATTCTAACATAGCACGCAGTGCCACCACCGTCTCAATGAAGAAACACTTGGACATGGCTGTGCTTTTCTGCGGAAACATTCAAAGTACTGATCTCTTCCTTTCGTGCCATGTCAGCGATGACGTTCTGCACGGAAAGTTACACCCAGTTTTCAAAACTTCCATATTACTTGGTTCCTTTCTTCAGCCACCCTGTGTACATATGGAATCAAGCGAATATACCTGATCCTTCTCTTTCTGACATTATCTTTTCCCATTATTCGGTTCTATTGGAAGAACTTTTAGAAAAACGGAAACTTCATATATTGTTCCGAAATAGGTAATGGCTGGCACAATGCAAGATGTCATGTCACAAACATACAAACTGACTGCATGATTACTACATCAAATATGGATATGGTTGATATTTTCTAGCTTGTAAAATGACACCACTCCTATATACTCTCCGTCACAACTGTCACCAATGCAGTTACCAGGATGGAGTATGTTATCTTGCAATATATTTTGCAGAAGAGCTTTTCCTTTAGAAGAATTTGATCGAAACAAGGAACCTGTTCCTTGGTGTTGCGTAGCACATTTCTAATTACAGCGAAGCACTGGTATCACTCAACGGACTTATCTTGAGCCGTGTCCATCATTAACCTGTAAATGATAGTCTGGTTAATTTCAGAGATAATCATTGATTTGGTATTGAAACGTCAACAGAGAACTTCGTCCTTTGCTCAATTTGCTATCATCATCTTCCTTCTTCAATTTCAGTTTCTCCATTCTCTTTGTTCTGTCAAAATGACTTGATCAAGTTGCTACTGCAATGTACGATTAGTTTCGCTATTTGACTAATTCAATAAATTGTCCATGATTAACGGAGGAACAATGTGCAGAATACGCTGTTAGCCCTTAAAGCAATTCTTTAGATCCCTATAACTTCAACAGCATTTACTGCATGCTTCTGGCCAGGATCTGACGATTTCGTGATGCAAGGTAATCTTCGAAAAGAAGAGATTTGATATCTTCAAAACATGTGTAAGAAAGAACAGACTAGTTACGTGTATTTGAACTTTCGTGTACCGAAACTCTTTGATACGCGTGGAACCATTCACTGAACTCACAGCTTCAAGAAAAGCTTATTGATCTGGTGCATACACCAGTTAAAGTGTACAAACAAGTCTTGAAAATGATGGAGATAAGCCAGGTCCTATGTATCACTGCACCATCCTTGTGGGTTGTTTATTAAAATTCGAGTTTTAGGTTAAACGGAGATTCTTCACTTGTAATGTCAGACTGAACTGGATGTGGAAGAAAGAATTATCTCAAGGCACACATACTTGTTGAACCTGAGCAGGTTTATGGAACGCGAATTACTTCTAAAGTCTGCAGATTTTCCCTGATGAATAAGCCCAGGTTTCGTTTCTGCATTTGAGGAAACCCTAATTTCTTCTGGGCTACTAAATTATTCTGTCACTAGCGTGACTACATCACTGTTGTAGCTTCTAATGGTTTCATCGTAGCAACTTCTAGCTGCTGGAGTCACTTCCAATTATTCTCGTTCATTCAATCCATTTTAATTTGAATTAACAACTACGATACAATTATAATCGTAGCGCTCACCTCTGTCGACCAAACAATACAATTATATTGTGTCTCTTTCGCCAAGAATCTGTTTTTAAATTTCTGTAATTCGTTCCACTTAGCCTATTTTATTTCCTTTCTCCCCTTTATTGAATTTCGTGGCAACAGTAAGATATGTCATGCACTCACAGTTTGCAGCTCATCGCGAAACAATAGCCTGGGCTGCATTAAAAAACGACGTAAGACAATAATCTAAATCATGACTTGAATAGCCGACTGCTTCTCTTTGTCTTCTCGTTGCATGGTTTAAGTTCTTACAAAACTCCGATTATTAAAAAAATATAAACAGGTTAATTTAAGAGCGTTGTTAGTTTTCCTTCAGGATATGAATTGCTGACACGACAACGGATTATACTTCTTTGTAGAATGAAAAAATAACATGTCAAACATTTGGAACAAATTAGTAACGGCGCGTGACGACGCAGCGCGCCCTTTTAAACCGGCGCGGCGGCACTCCGGGCAAATACGTTCCTGTACAGAAACAAGAACATCATGCTAAATTTAAACCAATAGAACAGGAAGACTCGTATTTTTGAGTCCTTCAGCCGTCCGAACTTAAATCGTACATTTCCGCGGCCTCTTTTCAGTCTCCCTATACAAATGCGGATTGTCTCAACCTGTCTCCAAAGAGTACTACTACTATAGGTGTAGGTTATAGCTGCCTATATGGCACTTAAATATACATTATATATGACAGAGCTGCATGGAAATAACAATGAATTTATTTTTCATTCTAGTTCGAAAATATCAAGGAAATTTGACTAAATTTTATCACTACTTAAGGATGTCATTTCATTATTCGTTTCACATGGGTGAGAAAACATACAATTACCTATGTCAAGATCGGACCTTCTCAGCTTCATAACTAAAACTACTCCAGCGAACCATTTCTGTATTCTGAAGTTCTGTATTTTGAAAATTGATTTGATATATTTAGAATGTGTGTTAGTGATACACAGTGAAGAAATAGTAATGCATGAACTCATGAAGAATGAAGATAATTGCTCTGAGCAGTTGACTCAACGTCTCTTCTATTATAATATCCAATTTCTAACAAATTTCAGATTTTCTAGTTACTCTCAGGATATAAATCATTGAAGGAAGGTAGGCTTCAGTCGATACCTAATAGGTTAGGGACAAGTAGAGAGAGTAAGGACATTGTTGATATCCCCCCACTTTGACTGTTCAGGTTTACTTTTTGTTTTCATCTGACCAATCCTTACGCCACAAAATGACATCAAACCAAACCACTTTTTTTTTCAGAAGCAAAACTTTTTAGACCAGTTTAAACCATTCTTAAAAGCATGGGATTTTGTATGAAGAAAGAACTTGACCACCCATCCAAAAATCAAAGTTCTGTTACGGCCGTCATCTTGGCAAATGCTGCCACAATATACTGTATATATTTTGTTTAATTTTCGCAGAAACTAAGCGTCACATTGAAAACAGTTTTAAATCCATTTAGTTAAGCATAAAATTAGATTTTTTTTGTAAATACTTTCGTGTCATTCGAACAATTCCTTGTCTTCACACTTATGTTCCGTTCGAGTTTCTAACGGTAACATGTTCTGCTCAGAAAACTCAGTACTTTTGTGCTGCACAGTGAAGAGGTATTAAGAAATTAAATATACTTTAAGGATATCATGCCTTCAAAAGTAGGAAAACCACGTGTAAGATATTTTAGCTGTCTGCAAAGAAGCAGAAGAAACTAGTAGGACAGCAACCGTTTTGGAATGTATGAAAATGGCTATTCTCATTGTGGAGTTTATTAGAAATAATAGCAGATTTTACACTTCATCTGAATACAGTAATTGAAATGTTACCATTTATCATGCTGCAGGTCATAACTTGTATGCAAAATATTCTCATCTCTGTGTTCAAAAACTTTATAGATAAAATATATTAAATTGAGTATGCGGACATTTACATGAAAGCATACTTTAATTATCATCATTCAGTAATATTTTAATAATTATCATAACCTTTCGGTATTTGTTTTAAACATTAAAATTTAAGTGAAGGTTACTTACAGTTTTGCGGTATTTAATTCTTAGTTCCTATATTTTGTGTACTGATGTTATCATTGATGTTATTTCTTTACAAAAAATTGTGTAGTTTTTAGGAGAAACTTTTGTAACGAGAAATTGTTGGCATTAATTTGTACCTTCATTTTTTAAAGAATGCTAATGAAAATATAATTTTTAACAGTCAGTTTAGCTTTTGCCTCTCTTCCCCTGCCTCCATCTCTCTCTGTCTTGTGTTTGTTCCCCTTTACGGGATACATCTCTTTCAGCAGCAATCGCGAACATCATTTAATTGCTTAATTCCTCGAAGAAAATAATTGGAAATCCGTGCATGAAATCCAATCAACTATCTTGAGAATGAGAGTCTGACATGATGACCACTTAGCTACACAGATCAAAACAAAAGAGTTGTTAGATCAGCCATTAAACTCGCTTCATTCAGACGTTTATTCATATACATCCTAACTTTCAGTACCTATTTTCCACGTTCACATGGTCACTAATATAAAATAATCTAATTTGAAAAATGCAAAAAATAGCCTTTATTAATAAGAAACATGAGCATATAAAAATATAGTGTAAGAAAAAAATCTTACTCCCCGCCGGGAATCAAACCAGAATTTTTTATTTCGTAAGCCAACGTGTTACCAATGCGCCACGCTGCAAACTGGCAATAGGTGGTCCCAGTCATTGCATGACATCTAGCAAACACTGGGATTTACATTGAGAGAATCGTACTTTTAGAATCTCAAAACCATCTGCAGCTGCAAAGGGAGGGTGTTTCTTTGCGAAATTCCGTTTAAACTTGACCGTCCTTCGTTCTTATCTCCATCGAATGTCTTAGGTGTATAACCTCACAAATATCTGTAACAAGATTAACCGATTTCTAGAATATTTCTTGATTAGTTAACAATATCTTCTTACTCTCATCTTCGTACTTAACATCCGATGATTGAACTTCCAATGTTTTCAATTTCTTTCTAGCGTCCAACTGTATTTCCATGTTTCGGTTCATATTATTAGCACCAAAAGAGTCTTTACTATTTCGGATAGAATTGTATTCCTTTTTGTGGGATTTAGCTTTAGAATCTAACTATTCTGTAGTCTGGTGAAGTATACTAAGATTTGATTCTTTATTGTTATTCATATCTTTGCAAACATGTGACGAGTATAATGATTCTTCTTGCCACACTTCCGACAAATCACATTGTGAGCTCTACAATCCCTACTAAATTTATGGATTCTGCCACATCTTAGACATTTCTTCTGTCCATCGCTCACTTTATTAGATGTTCTGTTGAGCCTATTTCTTGAACGGGTCTGTTCCATAATAGCTGTAGCCAACTTGACGTCTATGTTGTTACTCACATCAGAGCCCAACTAATTACAATCAATATTAGAAGGCTTATCCGTCCTTGGCCTCTTGTGTTGAAAACGTAATACTAAAATGATTGCCTTATTTAAAGTTTTGTTTGCTGTAATAATAGTTGACATTCCAAATTAGCCATACCCAACATAAATTGATCTAGAACAATTGTTTTATAATTGGCACCAAATTTACATAAATCTGCTGATGTCTTCAACTTGCCCACTAATTGTAAATTGGATTGCGATGGTTTCTGTCTTAACATGCAGAAATTGTATATGTTATTTGATAATACAGAGTCTGCCATCCATCGTTTGTCAATTGGGTTCATACTTTTCCTCGTCGCAATTATTAGTTTAAGTAAAGAAATAGTAATCGCTGTATGTATCTATTCCCAAATCTTTATTCGTATCTGGTTAAGTAATCCAGAGATTAGATCATGCGATCCGTAGTTAATACATCGACAAAGTCGTATCCAAGTCAACCTACAAGAATTGTTCAATAATACAAATCATAATACGTATCTTCATTGTTACCCAAAATAACTACCTAACAATTTTGAAAAGAAAATACTCGCACCACCTAGATTTGAACCCGGGTCCTTTCACTCAACAAGCCGACGCCTTAACCAATTACCCAAGGGCGTAGCTTGTAAATGGAGATTTCGAAGTTGTATTTACACTACACATGTGCTACGTAGCAATCCTACGAATTGTTATTCACGCATGCAGTGCTGCAGTTCAATAATTTTCACAGTGTATACGCTAAGTTTATGAATCTTTAAACAGAGATGACGTTTCCGCGAAATATAGGGAAGGAATAAGTTAATTTCTACAAAACAAGAGACAACGTTAAATACTTTAATTATATTCTAATAAGGCAATAACGAAATTATATGCATAATTTTTTGCATTGAGAGAATTAGAAACATGATTGTTACGACTTTGGTACAACTACAAAGCATCTATATCAGTTCAAATTCAGTTACAATCCTTTATGTTGAATTGTCGACTCTGAAGCCAAGGGATACAAGTGACATTAACGAATAAAAACGTTCAAGGCAATCTTCGTATGATAGAACCCGAAATATGTTAAAGTCCAAGATTTCTTTGCATAAAATAAGACAGTTTTGTGTCGCATATATTTCGGGT
This sequence comes from Lepisma saccharinum, assembly GCA_022664845.1. NCBI lineage: Eukaryota > Metazoa > Arthropoda > Insecta > Zygentoma > Lepismatidae > Lepisma > Lepisma saccharinum. The sequence continues at coordinate 3,547 of JAGDQP010002330.1, read as the reverse complement.
TATATATAAAAGTTTACCTCTTACTTCTTTCTGTTCGTCATTTCTCACTTGTATCCCTTGGCTTCTGGAGTTAACACATAAGTCTTACTTGTTCCACCCTTTAAATCTATTTAGTATAGTGTGCTGGAACTCACTCCACATATCGAAAAGTGAAATTTCTACCTTGCTTTTGAAGACATAAATAAAATCTTACACTACTCAAAATCCGTACAACAAAATACCTGCTGAAATTGACTGTATATATTGTGCACATTTCTACAAAAGTATTATTGTAGTTAAAAGATAGTAATAATATATTGATCCGAATCCTGTAGTTACATCCTTTTCCTCTTATCAACACTTTTTTACCGATCAAATGGAACCAAAAGTATTTGACCGTAGTATTCTCACCGCAACAGGTAAATTAATTAAATAAATAAACGAAACGAAAGTAAATGGTATAGGCATCTTAGCAGAAAGTATACTCTAATGTGTAAGATTAATCAGAGGGTATACGGCGTAACTCGCTGACAGTATCCAGTTTAATGGCTGATTTAACAATACATTTGTTATGGTCTGTTTAGCTAAATGGTCAGCTTGTCAGACTCCCATTCTCAAGGTTCTTGGTTCGATTCCCAGTCGGGATTTAAAAATATTTTCTTCAAGGAATTAAGCGCTGTAAATAATGTTCCTGTTTGCTACTGGATGTTAGAGATTTATCCCATAAAGGGAATGAAACACAAGACAGAGAGATAGGGAGCAGGGGGAAAGAGACGCAGACTGTGTATTCGTAAGCATTGAAGTTTCATTTATTTCCATGTCTTCCACCATTTTTCTTTCTCTACTTCCTTGTTTTCTCCCCGTCTTCTTCTATTCTTTCTTCTCTTTCTTTCTCTCTTTCCCTCTGTGTGCGTGCGTTTGAACAAGACATGAATTTGATTTCTGTCTATCTATCTCGTGGTTCTCTAAATGATGCTGAACGAATCAATTCTTTCTTCCTCCAAATGGAGGAATATTCTGGCATGTCATGTTTTGGTGCATATTTATACTGCCATGTTGGTTGTCTAACTATTAGGCGTACAGTGAAACAAGTCTACTGGAGGAAAGAACTACAATTTCTTGTAACTGCAACTTCCATTTACTTTTGTAAGTGACTGTTCCATTTTTGTTACTTCTTGGTCGATGAAAATAATGGCCTTAATAACAAAGATTTTATCCTGAACAAACTACCGTAGCACATCTTTGACTTTTGGAGACTTTTTTATATGTATTTGGGTGGCCAAGTACTTTCTATAAACCAAATTCCTTGCATTTAAGATTTTTTCAAACATATTTAAGAGTTTTGGCTTGTGAAAAAAAGTGGTTTTCGTGTGATGTCATTTTTGTGATTTTAGAAAGGGCCAAACAAAGAAAGGTAATTAAAAGGTATCATAACGATATGGTGAACAATCTTCTTTTAAACCTTTTTTTTTCTATGTGATCCTTAGTTTTTGCGAGAATAAAAAGAAAACTGACTTTTGTCCGCCACTTTACAACATGGCGGCCGTAGCATAATTTTGATTTTTGAACAATTTTAATATGTTTTTAACCACAACTAAATAGGGGCCCTACATCAATTCTGAAAGTCCCTTGTTTATAATGGATTTTTTAATTATTTTTCATATTATGACTGGACTATTAATATTGTGTATATTAGCAGTAAACATATTGTATCATAGTATACACAACCTGGTAAGAAGTTTTTTTTCAAATAGCGCTACATCCCTTTATTAAATTTTTGGTACATCCTAGTGATGACATATCTTATTTGAAACCGACAATATTATAGTAGGTTAAACGTGCAGAATACCAAATATACAACAGACCGACATAGTGCCATTTGAAAACAATAACTTGTTATAAGGTTTGCTACACTGGAATCCCGACAACATCATATATTGTATTTTCAAATGTCGACTCTATCGGATACAAATCAATTGATAGAAAATACATTATTGGTTTACTGTAAAATGTTCATTTCGATTGCTGTTGTAAGAAGTCGATTTTGGGATCAGAGTTGGAAACGAAGTAGAATTCGATACATGAGCACCTTTTTCCTTGATTTTTTTTTGTCAGAAATTGATCTGTGAAGTCTTCCCAAATATTTTGGAAACACACTGTATACATACATACATGATAATACATATTGCATACGCGGATACTCTTATAGGTTACACAGCTAGATTCTGTGTATTATATGTTCCTTTTACCTCAACTGAGCCAGTCATATTATCCTGTTATAAAATGGACATTCCAGTTTTTGTCGATCTGAACATGGATTGGTTCCTATCTGATTTCATAAGAGGTCGATACAGTTCTTCTTATTAGGAACTAGGACAGTCGAGTTAGCAAACCCATTGTTGTTCTAATACATACCAGTACATATTTGTATTACGGAAGAATTTGAGTGTCTCCTCAGGTACTTTGTTAGTTAAATAAGTTATAATAGTTACAAAATGTAATTTATAATAGAGATTACTAATGTTTTAACAAGTATTCATAATGCCGCTCCTAATAAGGTAAAGTGTATATAATTTTAAAGTTAATCAATATTCATTGTCATTCTAGATGACCTTGAACAACTAGCGTTGACGCTTCGAAATTCACTCAAAGACGTGGAAAAGAAGTTTGGAAAAGATGTTGGTATCATTCTAATCGCCGATATGTCTCAGGGAATTACGACTCAAAAATTTCGAAATCAGATGATGTTGATGAAATCTCTTATATCTGTATTGCCGTAAGTACTATACAACATTTGCCCCATGTTTTTCTTAATCTTATTATTATTACATAAAATAAAAGGGTTGTTCATAAATTATTCCTGTATTTCTTTGAACGATTTGTGTTGGTTAGTAACGATTTATAGTTGGTTATAAAAGCACCTGTGTTATTAAAAAATTTAGTAGATCATCTGTAGGAAGTTTCTATACTCAGCAGTTCTAATTTACAGTAACCACATGCTCAGTATTAAGGTATGTGAAAAGCAGTGGTGCAGGAAAAGGGAAGAAGAAGTTCAGACAACAATCGAAGATTAGAATTTGCAAAGACGCCGCACGAAAAAAAACAGATTCTTAACAATTTTCCGATTTTTGTGGTAAGTGTGGTCGAATTTATTATAAATCATCAGACAGTAAAGATTGATTTCATTGCACGAGATGTCAGCTGTGTTTTCATGAGAACTGCTTCGGGGATATAATGTCGAGTGGTTCAATGTAGTGTTGCTTTGAACACAAATACGTTTTACCAATTACATACTTCAGAACTCATCTGCTATTTCGAACATTCATCGCTTATTATGTAATCTTATTATCCGAACAAAAACACCAGAGGTGCAAAAAGTGGAGCCAAGTTCTTTAGCCCTAAAAAGGTGTGAAATGGGAGACGGATGAGCCAAGTTCCTTGGTGACAGCATGTAACAGGAACAAAGGAACTTGGCGCGAGCTGGCAACAGCCTTAAGGTTGGTGGCTGTGGACGTAGTGGGTTTTAGGATCCCCACCACCCTTATAGCTTGAGGATCATGAACCTTGC